>JARHVA010003036.1:1352500-1612500 GCA_037957365.1 Torreya grandis | reverse complement strand
AGGACATGGAGGGTCTTAAAAATTATCATTCAACCTATCCCATAAATTTTCATGGGAAATTGATTCCAAATTTGAAGACAAGTGTGAAAGGTGCATGAGAAAGAGGTTTCCTAGAGTGTAGGTGATGATGGATCTCTTCTTGGTTATTCTAAAAGATAAGGCATGTAAAAAATGTATGGATAGACATGTATGAGATCATCCATTCAATTACAATCATTAGACCTACCCTTGATTAATTACAAGCCATTCAAATAGGCCTAATCATGAAGGTGGTCTTTTGTATAAGAAAAGGAGTTTTAGGCCACTTTGCATAACTTTGATAACTTGGATTGACACTTGTTGCTCCTTTCCTTGCATGGTTAGATCCATATCATATTCTCATGAATGTGTAACTATCAATCTCAACTTGAAAAGTGTCCTTGTGACCCTTGGAATTCTCTTCTTCTCTCTCTCTCTCTCTCTCTCTCTCTCAAACTCTATAAGAGTTGGCTATTTTGGCATTGTATAGATGCTCCACCTGGTTATGGTGAATCCCTACTCATTTGTATACATTTTGATCAGTAAAATGACTAAGTTTTACATTTTTTATGACTATTCATAGTGTGTTTCATTTGAATGATTGATTTTACTTAAGTGATACTCTTGTTTCCTTATCATGTTAGCTCATTCTTGCAACCTATTTGAGGTTTGAAAACTTCTTCTTGCAGGGCATGTGAAGTGTTTTGTGATATGTAAAGGATTAAGTGAGTTTGTCTCTTCATCATGTGCCAATAAAATCCTCTTATCTTTTCCTCCTATCCTAGATGTTCATCTTGACCTCACAATGTAACATTGATATAAGAAGTTGTAGATTGGGAGAGTATATGTTTGGTTTGTTGCTTGGTCTTAAGTGTGATATGCATGTGGTTGGATGTCATCAATCAATCAGGTGTATCAACTCCATTAGTTTAGCTTTGATTTTAGTTTATTTCTCCATTTTTAACCCCCCAAAGTTAGTCTTAGTTGTAATCCTAAGTGGTACATCAAGGGAGCTAGCCCTATCTAGAGACTCACCTCATTTCTTAGGCTACCCACAAGCCTAGAGGTGATTCCATTGTGCCACCTGGATGAGGAGAGATTTGTATCTCCTTAAAGGGTGCATGTCTAAGTGACAAAAATAATTATATCACTTTGACCACTTTGGGCATTTTCTAAGAGCTTAACATAAGTATTTTAGCCCAAAGTATGTGTTGTGTTTATTAGATACAATGTAAACCTTGGCTTAAAATATTTAGCCATGGCCCCCTTTTTATATAAATATCAAAAAACATAGACATAAAAACTTTAGCCTAAAGTTTATTTCATGTTAATAAAAACAAAATAAATCTTAGCCTAAGGTATTTAAACTTAAGTCCCCACCTAAATAATGATGTTGATTAAAATTCTTGCTCCTTTGTAGGATCGATGACCCATGCTTCATCGTGGGGATTGATACAATGGGAAAAAATAACCAATTAATTTTCAATGGTGATTTTAGAACCCACAAGCTTGATGCATGGTAGATGTGCATTTAATATGTGACTGACAAAGGTGTTATATCTTTAAAAACTCATGGAGGTGCCAAGTGGCATAACCAAGGGGCTCAGTACTAAAAGGAACCAATGAAAAGTGAGGACTTGGATCACAATCAATGGCCCATGCTGATCCTTGGATCTTGATCTAATGGCATGAAATTAAAATATATATTTCAAAAAAATATGGCTAGTGCTTAGAGGCAATTATGAAAAATTCCAAAAAAGGTGCTAGATAGACACCAAATGAGCACCATGCAAGCACACAGTAACAAAATAGAAGATCTTGTGTGCTCGAAATGAAAATATATAAAGGTGAGGGTCAAAATAAAATCTAAGGCATGTATAAGACTAGGTCTAAATAATCTACAACCATTAAAACCTCAAAGCCCTAAAACTTACAAAAAAGGCCCTAAGTGAACTCGAATTGATTACAAAAAATCTAGAAGAAGTTCAATTGTGATTTAAGCATAAAAGAACTAACACAGAGACCATTTACAATCTAATTGAGAGTAATTTACAAGGGTAGAATCCATGGCAGCTTAGAGGTAATAATTGAGGAATGAGATAGAATTGTATCTATCCATAGTGAGGGAAGGGTTTTCAAAGATATTGACCTGGACACTATGACCTTGAATAATGGCAACGACAATTGGTCCAAGATATTCTATACCATTGAGGAGATGCAAGTCATCACCAAGGAAGAGAAAAAGATTACCATAGTTAAGAAGAGGTATTATGATCTAGTTTCAATTCAAATGGCCATTCTCCATCATGCTACCACTAAACTAGAAGTACTCCATTGCATTGGCATCTTTGCTCTTATTTTTATGGATTTTAGAATTGAAAATGACTAGATCATTCACGAGGGGATCTCTATCAAAGTTGCATAAATTTCCCCATTAGCCTTTGAGAGTTATTATAAACTTCTAAAACCCTATGTGGACCTACCCACCATTAAGGAATGAACTAGAAAGAATGATCTTGACACCATCCTTAGGCCATGGTTGCTACAAGGGAACTATGTGATCTAAGATCCTATTGGCAACATCCTAGTTACCCAATTTAAAGAGGGAATTAAATTAATTATGACCCTATTGAAAAAAACATTTAGGGCCCCTTCAACCACATTTGTCAATAAGAGTTGGGTATCTTATGTCTACTTCATGGTAGAAAAAGGGCTCACTCCCCCAATTGGAGATATGATCAACATCCACCTAGGGAAATAATTTAAAATCATTAAGAAGAAGACTAGTAACCAATTATTTATGATGTCCTATCTATTGTATGCCCTGCTAGCCTCCACCAAGATCCCTCACATCAAAGATTGGTCACTTGAGGGCAGATTCACAATCTCCTACCATTATTCAAAGCTACATATCTTCAAATATAGACACCACATGCAGTTTATTTATGATTGTGTCTATCCTACTTTAGTAGAATCCACCATAGGGATCCCAATGCCTATGGTAATCCCTCTAATCATGAAGTATGTGAAATTAATGGGAGACATCTAGTTGTATCTAGATTGTACTATGATCAGAATTGAAGGGATTTTGATTTAACCTTACAAGTTGCATATCTATGTTCCCAATAAGCCAGTAGAGTAGGAAATCACATGTTAACTTCTTCATGGTGTTGATGGAGTATGTAAGGATAAAAGAAAAGGCTTCCTCTACCCCTTCCCTTTAATAATTGTTAGGACTATTTTACAAGATTGGAAACATATGGACACCATTTCCAAGCATAGAGAATTTTTTGGATTTTAGATAGATGATATAAAGCATTGAGATCCTTATGATAGGGTGGGAAATCATTTGAAGAGAAAATATATGCCCAAGATAATTTATGTGCATCAACCTAGTATTTATGATCTACACATCAGGAAAATAATTTTGAAGATGTACTGGCTAGGTCCAAAATCCACAATGCTAGATTTTAACATAGATTGACTATTAATGAAAAACCACTAGGGGACATATGGAAAATGGGACCTCTTTAATACCATTTTATACCTAGATCATCCATGCCACCTTAGGAGTAACCACAGATAGAAATTTATCCCCAAGTACAAATTACATAAGGTCCTGACAAGGGGAAGTTGGAAAAGAGGCCTGGTGAGGGACCTTTATCCTTAGCCCTACCTCAAAGACCATCATCTCCCATTGAGTACCTAGACATGATTGCCTTAGGGCCTAATGAAATAGTGGAGGATGTCCTCAAGGTCCTGAATAAAGAATATGGCTTTGAAGAAGAGGAGGAGCAAGCTCAAGAACCCCATGCTCAAATTGAAGAGGTTGAGAAAGACAAAGGAAAAGAGGTTACTTTGGATTTAGTTCAAGTAGCACCCCCACAAAAAAGAAAGGAAAAATTATCCTTAGTCCCAGTTAGATCAAAGAGGCCAAAGTTGACTTTAACTCACCCTATAAGTGAAATCAACTTATTCAATGAGGAATACCCTATTTATGAATTAATCATGCTTAATTGATTCATCTATGAAAAATGCAAAAGATTATAACTCTGACCCACTCTTGGGCCTTAACCCAAACTATTAACATTGATGTTTATGAAGAAATCAATCCATGGATAAAGGCTTTAATGAAGGAAGAAGAAGAAAGAATAATAGTGACCACTGGAAGGTTAGGCAACAAGTAAATAGATGCTCTAAGAACATTAGATAGTACCTAAATAGAAGCCCCTAAACATCCAAAATACACTGAATCATCTACTATACAATTCAATCCAGAGATAATTAGATTAGAGAGAGTAACAACAAGAAAATCCATGGTGGGGAATGAAGAGTTCACATTCCAAAAGGTTGAGCCATTTATAGGCCTAACTCTAGTTGGGGAACACTACCCTGGTGAACTACCCATCCATGAAGAGGACATAAAAATCCTAGCTGAGGCTCATTCAACTCAAGTTAGAGCTAGCATCAGGGGGATGAAACAAAGGATACATAACTTGGAAAATGAAAAGGAGAATTTAGAGACCCAAGATGTCTTATATATTCCTGAGGCCATAATAAAGAAGTTTTAAGCATCATTTTTTGGCATGTTTGACTCCCTAAAATCAATGAAGCTAAGATAAGATGCATTGAGCTAGTAAAGTGAGGTGGCCAAAGGATTGATGATAGAGTGGTAGGATACAGAGGCTAAAATAAGGGATTTCATCAATATATCAATTAGATATATAATTCCTAAATTCAAAACCATTATCCTAGCCCACTTAAAATGCTATACTAAGGATAGTGGTGGATAAGATCCAAAGTTTAAGTGTTTGGTCAACAAGCTTAGAAAAAATATTAAGGGATGATGAAGAGCTGATTACTAGGATTAAGTAACTCCTTGGCACCATGTTGGCTAATATTTCGAAGTATATAGCCTTAGGAATTATTGATGATGAATAATATAAACATAGAGTCACTTTTGTGATGCAAGAAGTGAGAAGTGAAAGCCAAGGATAATCTGGTAGTGACAACAACAAAATTATGAGCATGATCTTCACTGCTAAAGAAAATATTGTAGAAGCCAAGATTATGAAAGAAGCTATGGCAAGGGATGATAGAGACTTTGATGACTTAGATGATCAAGAAGATGTATATCCCCTAAAGCTAGTTGTAGATTTGGATTTGCTCAAATAACAACATCAAAGAGCTATGGAGCTTCTATAAGGAATTCTTAAAGGATTGTCCAAATTTGTTTATGTCAATTGTTACAAGCTTTTCTCTCAATTTCCAGTCTTAATTCTTATATTTAAATAGTTTATAGGAATTCTAAGATGCATCTTTAATTAAAAGGTTACTAATTTGTGCATATGCTAGATTAGTTGAAGTATCTTGAATTTGATTTGTTTCATTTATTCTATATTCAAATGTGTTAATTCTATTTGAATGTAGTAGAAAATATTTAAAGTAAATTCAGTTCTTACTTGTACTTCTTAATATCATTCTTTGAGGTTTTCTTTGGGTATAGTGAGATTTGAGTTTATGTTATTTTGCACTATATACTGGTTAAATATATACTCAATTGAAATTGAAACTTGTCATAATATTTGAGGCTAAGATCAGTAATCACTTATTTTCTTTTTGTCTTATCCTTCTCTTTTGCTTCTTTTTTACCATATCACTTTAGTTTAAACTTCATTGTCAATATCCATTTAGATTAGTCTATAGTTTAATATTTGATCATAATTCACTATTATTAGCATAAATACTTAGACTTTGTGAATATTTGGTCCATGGTGGCTCCCAACCACCAATTAATATAAATTTTATGGAACAAGGTAAACATTGCTCTGCCTCTATTTCACCATAGGTAACATAAGTTGCCAAAACTTACTACTCATGCTCTAAATTTCTAGAATTATTAAAAGAGAAGTGCTATTTGAACACTAAGTACACTTTTGATACATTTAGAGGCATCAATGAGGTCAAAAAACCCCCATTTTTTGAAAATTGGGACCCTTGAGACATTTTAAACTATAACCCTAAAAACATGGCATGTTTTGATCATTATTAGAATTTGAAAATCATCCACTTTGATAGAAGTAGGCTTACTAATTTATGGTCTTGATTTGGGCTTTCCTAATGTTACTAATAATTGGTATTCATGTCTTATAGTTGCAAGTTTCATGGAGATCTTGCTGATGAATCATGCTTAAAAAACCCTAGCATAAACCCTTGGTTCAAATTTTCATTTGGTAGGAACATTTTAAATTTGTTTTGAACTCAAGTATAATTTTTATGTTAAGGCTTAGTCATGTTTTTATCATGACCAAACTTAGCCTAAAAATTATACTTGGTCCCTTTTATTTTCCCCTTTTGTTTCTTATATTTCTAATGTGGTCTGATTTTATGTCTACGAGGGTCTTTTTTATTTAGTATGATCCTTTTTGTTAAAACTTTAGCCTAAAGCCTTAATGCTAAGGCCCTATTCATGTTTATTAACACAAATGAGATCTTAGTCTTAATGCTTTAACCTAAGACTTATTTCTAACTAAGTCTAATATGTGTGTTGGTAGGATCCATTTTATGTATTAGCCTAAATTTTTAATTCTAAGGCCTCATTCATGTTTATTAACATGAAAAAGACCTTAGAATTAATAACTTAGCCTAAGTTTTTATTTCCATCTCAAGTCCTATCTTAAATACCTTGCTTCTTGTAGGACCTAATGGTCTGTACTTCATCATGGATTTTAATTGGATGACATGAAGAAAACCTGATAGAACTGAGCACTTAGTCCTTTTGACCAATCATGTTCAAGCATTTGGATCATGATCAATGGCTTGCACTTAATCATAGATCGAAGATCAGATGAAACAAAAACAACATTGAAAAGTCAAAGGCCCAGAAAGCTCCATGGAGTTGTCATGTGGCACACCTACATTTGAAGTTTGAAATCAAGGGGTCCCATGTATTAAAGGGAACTAATGGTATGTGGCTACTTAGATCATGATTGGACAACTCTTACTTCATCACAATTTTTAATCAAATGGAGTGAATTAAGTCTGAGATCTTGAGAAGCCCTATAGAGTCACCATGTGGCACTCTTGCATTGGGATATATGAGTTTTATGAACTTAAATTTAATGTTTGCATGACCATTATTTGACATTTTTAAGGATGTATTTGACATCCATGTAATCATCAACTTTAAGCCCATCAAAATTAAAAACTTCAAGATATTAAATTTGACATTCATGCAACCATCATATGACATTCACAAGGACATATTTGACATCTGCAAGGCCATCAAATTTAAGCTAATGGATTATTTTTCTCAAGATCAAGATATACTCCAAAATGTTGTTAAAAAACTTATGAATTTCATTGCAGAATAATGGGACCCCTTAGAGGTTGTTCAAACACTTAAGATCTTTAAACTACAAATAATGAAATGATCTCATAGTTTAAATATATGTAGAAATGAATTTAGTCTAAGTCTATATCTTAAGGTTCCCATTGCATTTGTTTCAATGTTATGAACCTTAGGCTACAAACTTATACTAGGTCTTATTTTAAAAGGGTCCTCGTGACATAAAACTTAGCCCAAATGCTTTTAACTAAAGACTTTATCATGTTTATTAATATAATAAAGCCCTAGGTCAAAATCTAGCCTGTGGTCCTTGTATCACTTTGACCCCTTTGGGCATGTTTTAAGAGCTCAACATAAGTATTTTAGCTCAAAGTATGCATTGTGTTTATTATATACAATGTAAACTTTGGCTTAAAATATTTAGCCATGTTCCCTTTTTGTATAAACCCTAAAAAACTTAGGCATAAACACTTTAGCCTAAAGTTTATTTTGTCTTTAATAAACACAAAATAAACCTTAGCCTAAGGTATTTAAACCTAAGTCCCCACCTAAATAATGATAATTATTAAATTTCTCACTCCTTTATAGGATCAACAACCTATGCTTCATCATTGGGATTGATCTAATATCGTGAAATTGCCAACAAATTTTTAACAGTCCTATGTGTGCCTATAGGCTTGACACATGGTGGACATGCATTCAATATATGATTGAAAAAGGCACTAGAGCTGGAAAAATCCATGGAGGTGCCAAGTGGCACAATCACAGGGCTCATTACTAAAAGGAAACAATGACAAGCAAGGGGATGGATCAAAATCAATGGCTTGTGCTGATCCTTGGATCTTGATCCAATAACATGAATCCAAAGGGTAGATTTCAAAAAACAATGGCTAGTACTTGGAGCCATTTATGAAAAATGTTACGAAAGGTGCTAGATAGATGAAAAATAAGTGACACACAAGCACAAAGCGAGAAAATAGAAGATCTTGTGTGCTCAAAATGTAAATGTATAAAGGTAAAGGTCAAAATAAAATTTGAGGCACGTATAAGACTAGGTCTGAATAAGCTACCACCATTAAAGCCTCAAAGCCCTAAAAATTGCGTAAAAGGCCTTAAGTTAATTTGGATTGATTACAACAAATCTAGAAGAAGTTCAATTGTTATTTGACCATAAAATAACTAACGTGGAGACCATTTACAATATGATCAAGAGAAATTTATAACTATGGAAGCCATGTTAGCTTAGAGGCAACAATTGAGGGATGAGATAGAGTTGTATCTATCATCAGATAGTGAGGAAAGGGTTTTAAAGAACATTAACCTAGACACTGAAGCCTTGAACACTAGCAACATGAATTGGTCTGAGCTCTTCTAGACCATTGAGGAGATGCAAGCCATCAACAAAGCAGAACAAAGGATTGCCATAGTTAGTAGGAGTTACTATGACCTAGTTACAATTCAAATGGCTAGTCTCCATCATGCTACTACCAAACTAGAGGTACTCCATTGCATTGAGATCCTTTCTCTTAATTTTATGGATTGTAGAATTGAAAATGACTAGATAATTCTTGAGGGGAGTTCTTGGAGAGTTGCATACATTTCCCCAATAGCCTTTGAGAGGTATTATAAACTTCTAAAACCCCATGTGGACCTACCCAACATTAAGGAATGGACTGAAAAGAATGATTTAGACACTATCTTTATGCCATGGTTACTATAAGGGAACTATGTGATCTTAGTCCCTACTAACAACATCTAAATTTATTAATTTAGAAAGGGAATTAGGGTAATTATGACCCAATTGAATAGAATATCTAAGGCACCTTCAACCACATTTGTCAATAAGATCTGAGTATCCTATGTCTACTTCATGGTAGAAAAAGTGATCAATCCCCCAATGGGAGATATGATCAACATCCACCTAAGGAGATAATTTAAAACCATTAAGAAGAAGACTAAAAACTAATTCTTTATGATGTCTTATCTATTGGACACCTATATTTCCTCCACTAGGATCCTTCACTCAAAAATTAGTCACCTGAGGGAAGATTCACAATCTCCCACCATTATTCAAAGCTACATATCTTCAAATATAGACACCACATGTAGTTCATTATGATTGTCTATCCTACTTTGGCAGAATCCATCATAGGGATTCCAATGCCCAAGGTAAGCTCTTTAATCAAGAAGTATGTGGAACTAGTGGGAGACATCTAGTTGTATCCATATTATACTATGATCAAAATTAAAGGGATTTTGACTCAGCCTTACACTTGCCTATCTATGTTCCCAATAAGCTAGAAAAGCAATAAAAATCACATGTCAAATTCTTCATGGTGTTGATGGAGTATGAAAGGATAAATGGAAAGGCCTCCTCTATCCCTTCACTTTAATAATTAGTAGGACTATTTTATAAGATTGGAAACGTGTGGACAACATTACTAGGCACAAATATTCTTTAGGATTTTAGCTAGATGATCTAAAGCATTAAGATCCTTATGATAGGGTGGGTAAACATTTAAAGAGCAAACAGTTACCCAAGAAAGTTTACATACATCAACCTAGTATTATGATCCTTTACACATCAGGGCCAATAATTTTGAATAAGTACTTCATAGGTTAAACAAGCACAATGTTAGACTTGAACATAGATTGACTATCACTAAAAACCACTAACAAACATATGGAAAATGGGACCTCTTCAATACCATTTCTTCCTTGGATCTTCCATGCCACCTCAAGAGTAACCACAAATAGAAATACAACCCCAAGAATAAATTAAATAAGTTCTTTGCAAGGGAAAGTTGGAAGAGAGGGCTGGTGAGGGACCTTCATCCTCAACCTTACCTTAAAAACCACCATCTCCTATTGAGTACCTAGACATGATTGTCCTAGAGCTTGATGAAATAGTGGAGGATGCCCTCAAGGTCCTGACTAAAGCATATAGATTTGAAGAAGAGGAGGAATAAGCTTAAGAACCCTAGGTTCAAATTGAAGAGGCTTAGAAAGACAAAGGAGAATGGATTTCTTTGGATTTAGTTTGAGAAGCACCCCTACAAAAAAGAAAGGAAAAATTAGCCTTGGTATCAGTTAGATCAAAGAGGCCAAAGTTGACTTTCACTCACCCTATAAGTGAAATCAACTTATTCAGTGAGGAATACCCTATTCATAGACCAATCATCCCTAATTGGTTCATGTATGGAAAAATGCAGATGATTCTCACTTTCTCCCACTCTTGGGCCTTGACCCAAACTATTAACATTGATGTTAACAAAGAAATCAAGCCATGGATAAGGGTTTTAATGAAGGAAGAAGAAGAAAATATAATAGCGACCACTGAAAGGTTAGGAAGCAAGTAAATAGATGTTCTGAGAGCAACAAGTGGTACCTAGATGGAGGCCCCTTAACCTCCAAAATACACTAAATCATTTACTACTATAAAATTCAATCCAGAGATAACTAGATTAGAGAGAGTAAAAAAAAGAAAATCCATGGTAGGGATTGAAGAGTTAAATTCCAAAAGGTTGAGCCATTTTCAAGCCTAACTCCAGTTAGGGGACAATAGCCTAGTGAACTACCTATCCATGAAGAGGACATAAAAATCTTAGCTAAGGCTCATTCAACTCAAGTCAGAACTGGCATCAGGGGGATGAAACAAATGATACATAAATTGGAAAAGGAAAAGGAGAATTTAGAGACCTAGGATATCTTATCTATTCCAAAGGCCATAATAAATATGTTTCAATCATCTTTTTTAGGCATGTTTGACTCCATAAAATCAATGAACTAAGATAGGATGCATTGAGCCAACAGAGTGAGGTGGCCAAAGGATTGATGACAAAGTGGTAGGATGCAGAGGCTAAAATAAGGGATCTCATCAATATACTAATTAGGAATATAATTCATAAATTCAAAACTATTATCCTATCCCATTTAAATGATATATTAGGGATAGTGGTGGATAATATACAAATTTTAAGTGCTTGGTCAATAGGCTTGGGCAGACTGTTAAGGGATGATGAAGAGTTGATTACGAGGATTAAACAAATACTTGGTACCATGTTGGCTAATATTCTAAATTATACTACCTTGGACATTATTGATGATGAATAATATAATCATAGAGTCACTTTGGTGATGTAGGAAGTGAGAAGCAAAAGCCAAGGTCAATCTAGTAGTGACAACAATAGAATTATGAGCATGATCTTCACTGATGAAGAAAATATTATAGAATCCAAGATAATCAAAAAAGCTATGGTAAGGGATGATAGAGACTTTGATGACTTAGATGATCAAGGAGATGTTTATCTCTTGAAGCTAGATGTATATTTGGACCTGGTCAAAGAGTAACATCAAAGAGCTATGTATCTTCTACAAGAGTAATAGGGGAGATCTTCGGCAATGGGCCCACCAAGTAATAATTAATATTCCTCTTTAAAAAAACATTGTAATATTTGAAAAGGGAATATTACTTTGTAAAAACATATGCTAATTTTGTTAGCATATTTGCCTCTAGGTCAATATAGTTTGGAAAAGCAAGTGTATTTTAAAACTTTATGAAAAAAGATAGTTATCCTTACTTCTTGTAGATTTGTATCTTGTAAACTAACTGATATACTTCCTAGACCTCTTATAAAAGGAAGTACTACCATATTTTAAAGGGAGATATTTTTGAGTAAAATTTGTATACTTTGAGCAGTTACTACAATCAAGGAATTCTAAAAGGATTGTCCATATTTATTTATGTCAATTATTACATACTTTTCTCTCAATTGCCAGTCTTATGTCTTAAATTTGAATAGTTTCTAGGAATTATGAGTTGCATATTTAATTACAAGGTTGCTAATTTGTGCTTATACTATATTAGTTGAAGGATATTGAATTTGTTTCATTTAATTTGTTTTGTATTCAGATGTGCTAATGTTATTTGAGTGTGGTAGCAAATCTTTAAATTAAAATTAGTTCTTACTTGTAATTCTTAATATCATCCTTCGAAGTAGTGAGATCTAAGCTTATAATATTTTTCACTATATACTAGTTAAATGTATACTCAGTTGATATTGGAACTTTGTCATAATGTTTGAGGCTAAGATCAACTATCACTTATTTTCTTTTTGCCTATCCCTTCTTTTTTGATTCTTTTTTACCAGATCACTTTAGTTTAAAATTCATTATAAATGTCCATTTAGATTAGTTTGTAGTTTAAGATTTGATCATAATTCACTATTATTACCATAGATACTTACACTTTACAAAAACTTGGTCCATGGTGGCTCCCAACCACCAATTAATATAAATTTGTGGAACAAGTTAAAAATTTCTCTACCTCTATTTCACCAAACATAACGTAAGTTACCAAAACATATTACTCATGCTATGAATTCATATAATTCTAAAATGAGAAGTGTTATTTGAGTACTAAGGACACATGTAACACATTTAGAGGCATCAACAATTCTCATTGGTGCTAGAAGGAGGGCTTCTTTAAGATTGGTTGAATCTTTGTTAATATTAGTGTGTTTTGATTTAAGATTTATGTTATCTTTTCACTTTTGCATAATTATTTTCTTAAAAGCATAAATATCATTTATCTTTTTTATCTTTAACATATCTTTGTGCTTCCTTTATACAAAGATCAAGGTTCTTTGAAGTTTTGAATCTTAGTTTTGGTAAAGATGGCTTAAGATCTTAAAATTCATGGTATTTGAGGTTAAAATAGCTAATTTTGATCAAATATTGGTATATTTTTCATAGGTCTAGGTTTATTTGAGATTGGACTTATAAATATAGACCATATTTGCATAATTGGACACATCTTTGATCTAGCTTAGACAAAGGTCAATGATTTTTACTATTCTTTATATAAATATTTACAAAATGAGCTTAATGTGCATGTTTAATCCTTGTTCTTTATAAATATTTACTTGATGCATCATATCTCAAACATGATATTAAATCTTCAACACAAAATTTCCTAGGATCCGAACAAAATCATAGTCAGAGACTAGAGAACCTTTGCTTGAGTTTGAGGTCCATAGAAGAACTAGGTGAGATAAAGATAATTGTAGAAGTTCCATAATCTTTGTCAACCTCACAACTTCAAGGTACCCCTACCTTAGACCTTCATATAGGTATGGCTTGGTTGGGAAACTCTTCAATAAATATGCTAGGTGTGGTACGTGATCTCCCATGTAACCCTAAAAAATACTTGCCAACATTTAGTCAAAATGGTATTGCAACTACTGATGAGCATATTAAATCTTTTAAAGCTGCTTTATGGTTGCTAAATGTCATACATGAATATGTAACATGAAGATTATTCCCCTTTACTTTTAAAGATGATGCATACAAATGATTTTTTAATTTTATTGAGAATTATATTACTAGATGGGATGGTTTCACTAATATTTTCATAGATAAATTTAGAAAAATTATTATTTCATGTGTCATATTCAACCAGTTCACCACCATCAGGAGGGATGCAAGCGAGCCCATAAGGTCCTTTAATGCCATATTATAGAAAATGTATAGTAAGACCATAGAAACCTATAAACATGATGAGGTTTTATCTCTAGAAATCTAAAAATATTTAGTAGATCCTATGACTTTTGTATTTTTGAAAAGGTCTCTTCTAGCTATAACTTCATTAGTTAGGGATTATTCTAAAGTAGTGATCATTAATGATCAAATACAACCCTAGGGACAAATGGAATACTCTATCCCAAATAGCAATCCACATTTGCCTACTCTAAACATTTTCCTAAAAAACAACTAGAATGTTCCAGCCTTGAATTAACTCCCAAATATGAATCCATTGCCTTTGAGTCATATTGGTCCCAATCAAAATTTAGGATTCTAGAGTCATACTATTGCTAATGGATTAAATTTAAATGATCAAAGAGATTTAGTACCAATTATAGGTATTAAAAATAATCAGGTGCATAATTTTAAAATTCCCAAGAATGAGAATGAGTCTATCTTGAAAATGGTCCAAATGTTAAGCACTAATTTCCTTCAGCTAGGAAAACAAGTTGGTAATACTAGAAAGAGATCTAGTAGGAACTTCTCATTTTAAAGGTTTAATAAGAAAAAAAATAGGTTTCATAATGATAAATTCCATAACAAGGCTGATAAACCATCCTATATCAATAGAACCATGAACATTAATCTTACTGACATTGCTTTTCCTAATTATTGTAGAGTTCATTATATAGCCAATCATGGTGAGATTAAATGCATTGAGTTTTTTAAGGATTTTAAATATTTACAAGAGGAGTTAAACACATTTGAAGCGGTCCCTAACAAATATATTTTAGGATCCAAGCCTACTAACCAAAATTTCATGGTGGAGACATTTGATTTCCCTTTTTAAGAGGACAACAAACCTGATGATGTCCTTGAGGAGATCCAAGCCTTCCAAAAATTATTGAAGAAGACTTATCCCTTGAGGAATAGAGATAAGATGAAGCACTTGACTACCTAAATGCATCTAAATAACTTTGGAACTTATCCAAACACTTCTTCAAGAAATGATCTAGAACCACCCAAAGGGAGTACCTCAAAGCATAATGTTGATTATCTTAGTTCTTCAAATAACACTGGTTATATTATTGTTGAAGACATGAAGAATATAAAAGATAACATCACATTGAATGAATTAAAATATATCACAAATAAAAGGGACCTCTTGATGGAATCATTTTCAAATAAATCCAACAAACCACCCAACGCTGACAATGCTAATGTGATTGTGCACAAAGCTAAGGCAAAATCTCCTCCTTTCCTATTCACAATTAGGATGTTCGGTAAGAATTTGTAAAATTGTTTATAGGATTTATGTGCATCCACAAATATCATGCCATCAATTATTTTCAAACAACTTGGCTTGACACCTATTAAGTATGATAGAGTTTTTACTCAATTAGACAAATCTAGAGTCAAGGTGATTGGGGAATTGCTAAATGTTCATATGCAATTGGCCTCTAAATCTAGAGTAAAATAGTTTATTGATATCTAAGTTGTTGAAATTCATAATTTTTATGGGATCTTGTTAATTAAGGTATGTAACAAAGCTTTGAATGGATACATGTCCATAGATTGTTCACATTTGTAGTTGCCTTGGAAAGGAGTTCCAAACCAGATAAGGGTTGAAAAAGAGTAGAGGATGAAGCATATGATCACTGAGTAAAATGATATGGATGAAAAGGTTAACATAATTGACATATACTTAGTGGTTTTCACCTTAGATCCTTTAAAGGAATGTGATCCTAAGATTACTCATGTTATTCCTAGTCTATGGAAGTTACATTTTGATAGTGTTAGGGTAAGGATAGATCTAGGGTTGGTATTGTCCTTAGTGATCCTACTAGTAAGAAATACCATACTTCCTATAAAATATAATTTCCTTGAACCAATAATATTACTTAGTATGAGGCCCTTATCCTAAGTTTTCAATTTTCTATTAAGAATAAAGTCAAAGAACTACTAGTTTATGGTGATTCAGAACTAGTAGTCAAGAGAAGCAAATATCAATGCAAGATCTCATACCTTAAGAGGTATAAGTTTAAGGTATGGGATCTAATTTAGTATTTTTATGTTTTTAGTGTTGTTTCCATCCCTATAAAGGAGAGCTAATCTGATGATGAATTGACATCTATTGTAACTAACCTTATGCCTAACTAAGACTCCCCCAACTTTAGTATTGAGCTGATACCTTATCCTTCAATCCCATATAATGTGAAACATTTTCAAGTATTTAGTGATGATCAACATATATTATATTTCATGACTAATTTTGGAGCATTTTAGGATCACATCATTGATGAGACTAATGAAAATTCACCTAAGGAAGGCAAGTTTGATGGTAAAATCATTCAACTAAATGACAATAAAATTTCCAAAGGCATGATTGCCTTAGAGAGGTTATTTGATCAAGAAAAGCTAGCTGAGGTTTATAAAATTCCCAAAGTAAGTGGGAAGGACTACAATTTTGTTGATCTTGGTCCCCAAGATCAACCCTAGCTAGTAAACATTGGAAAATCCTGCACTAACATTAAGAACAAGAAGGCTAGAGAGCTACTAACCAGATAAAAGGATGTCATAGTTTGGTCCTATGATGACTTAAATATATTTGATCCAAGATTCATCACCCATAATATACCCCTTAAATAAATTTTTAGACCCTTTAGGTAAAAGCAAAGACATATGAACCCTATCTTATAACCAATGATCTTCAAAGAGGTCAAGAGATTACTAGATGTTAGAATTGTGTTTCCCATCCGGGATTCTACCTAGATGGCTGATTTGGTGCCAATCAGGAAGAACAATAGTGAGAATAGGCTTTGCATTAACTTTAGAAAGTTGAACAAAGCATCTAAAAAGGATAACTATCCTCTTCCCTCTCTTGATCAGGTGATACAAGTTGTTTCAAGATCAGCCATGCTATCTTTTCTTGATGGATTTTTAGGATATAACTAGGTGTTGGTTGAAAAAGAAGACATGATGAAGATAGCTTTAAAAATCAAATGGGGGACCTTCACTTACAAAATAATGACTTTTGGGATAATAAATGTAGGAGATAATTTTCAAAGGGCCATGGACCATGCCTTCCAAGGTCAAATTGGTAAGTGCATCATTATATATGGATGATCTAACAATTTTTTATAAAAATAGGGAAGATCACTTTATGTATTTACAACAAGTATTTGAGAGATACATAAGCTATGGAATCTCTATAAACCCCAAGAAAAGCATATTTTATGTTATTGAAGGCAAAATTTTGGGTCATGTCATAGCTAAAGATGGGATCTTCATAGATCCTGAAAGGGTGGAAGCTATATCTAAGATAAAGCTTCCAAATAGTAGGAAAGAGATAAAATCATTTTTTGGTAAGATAGAATTTGTAAGAAAGTTCATTTCTAGCTTTGTAAAGATTCTCAAGATATTGAATAACATGCTAAAAAAGGATGCCAAGGTCACTTGGAATGAGGAATCCAGGAAGGCATTCAATGACATCAAAGAAGCAATTAGCTAGGCTCCATTACTAATAAGTCTTGAATTTTCAAAGGAATTTCATCTCTATTCTTTTACATTTGACCATACTATGGTTGTAGTTTTAACTTGAAAGGTTTATGGGTGTGATCATCCAATATCTTTCATGAGTACTAATTGTAATAATGTTGAATTAAACTATTCATTGATTGATAAATAAGCATATGCATTAGTCAAGGCAATAAATAAATTTAGGCACTATATCTTTAGAAATAAGGTGCATGCTATTTTACCTGACCCTACCACAATTATCATACTAAGCCATAATGAGTTAGGATAATGTAGAGGTAAATGGATGTTAGTTTTGTAAGAATATGACATAAAAATGAAAATGGAAAAACTAGTAAGGTGCCAAGGCTTGATCTAAATGATTTCTAATATTATCCCTATGCTAAGTATTATGCAAGTTGAACAATAAAAGTTTTAAGATAATAAGTGGTATATCTCCATCATTCATTTACTAATTAATGGTACCTATCTTATAAGACTGGAAAGAGAACAAAAGAGGACCCTAAGGCTCAAATCAACCCATTATCTGATCAAAGATGGGGTTTTATACAAAAATAACTTTGAAGGAGTCTACCTGAGATTTATCTCAAAAGAGGAAGCTACCCAAATCATGAGCACTTTCCATGAGAAGTTTATCCATGGGCATCCATCTGGGAAGACTAAAAACCACAAGATCCTTAGAGCTAGCTGCAATTGGCCAATAGTTTTCAAATATGCTCACAAACACGTGACGGAATGTCACTCCTTCCATATCTTTATCACTAAGGAGCCAAAGGTAGCATTGCCTTTACAACTAGTCATGATTGATAAACCATTTCCATAATGGGGGTTAGAATTTATATGGGTAATCAACCCTAATTCATCAAAAGGTCATAAGTACATCCTGATTACCATATATTATTGCACAAGGTGGACTAAAGTTGTAGTCACCAAACAATGCAGGATGGAATAAGTGATTAGTTTCTTGGAGGAGAAAATTTGTACCAAATTTAGAACACCAGTCTCTTTGGTGTGTGACAATGGATCTACATTTATATCCATTGAAATGATGGAATGGGTGTATGATAATGGATTTTGTCTCAAGTTTTCATCCAATCATTACCCCCAAATAAATGGAGTTTCTAAGTCTACCAACAAGAACTTAATGAAGGCAATCAATAAGTTTGCTACAAACAAACCTAGGACTTGGCACAAACTTCTCAAGTATACCCTATGGGCAATAGGATAAAGATCAAGAAAGGATTAAAGGCATCACCATTTCTATTGGTGTATGACCAAGAGCCTATCTTCCCTATCACTCTCAAGTTACCTACATATACAAGAGTATATGGAAGAAAGCCATGAGCTTGAAAATTCAAGATTTATAGACATCATCTATATGGAAGATGCACATGAGAAGGCTTTTACTAATTTTAGAAGACATCATACCATGATGAAAATATGGTTTGAGAAAATATCAAAGATTAAGGTGTTTAGACAAGGGGACTTAGTTCTCCTTTGGGACAAAGCATATAAGCCTAAGGGAAAACATGGCGAGTTCACTCCTTTGTGTATTATCCCATATCATATTGTAGACACACTGGGAGATAACACCTTTAGAATCCAAGACTTACAAGGATTAGAGTTCACATTACCCACCAATGGGTAGTACCTCAAACATTACTTCTTTGTTGTTCCTCCTAAGGTCTTTATGGATTAAACTATAAGATGGTTAGACTTAGTGTAGGTAGGCTCATTAGTCTCTTTTAGTTCTTTCCTTCCTATCCCTTTTTTGTACATAAGCATGTATATATCTATTTGTTTCTTTTGTTTTCTTGATTTGTTGCTTTTGGTATGTGTTTGCTTTGTTTCCTTATTCCTTATTTCTAATAAGTCCTTTTAGACAACCTTGAGCTCAAATTTTATTTATTTTGATTGAACCTCTAAAGTTTAGGAATGTAGGTATGAACATAGAACATATGATGATGATGGTTTTTAAATATGAGCCTAATGTTGTGATTTGAAGAAACTAGTAAAGACTGATGAATAGGTTAGCTATTTTATGAGAACTTGAAAATTGTCTTGGCCTAAATTTAGTTTTAAGAAGATTTAAAATTGTATAATGAAATCTTAATCTATTGAGGCACAACCATACTTTCACTTAACAAACATACTTACCTGGGACAATGGTTACAGCCATAGGTGATCTTATAAGGATCAAACACTTGACCAAATATTTAAACCTACATACCCTGGTTCCCAACCTTGTTAAAAGGATAAAATATCTAAAAATAAAATAAAATAAAATAAGAATGAAATCCAAAATCAAAATATTTTCAAGCATAGGTGATTCTAGTAATCTCCATTGGGGCTATGGATGCCTAGCTATAAGTGGAGCAAGGCCATGAGTGGATCCAAAGGTATCTACATTAGGGCTATAAGTGTCTGGCTGACAATAGAGTAATACCCAAGCCTTCCCTAAAATAAAAACATGGTTTTTAATGAATATCTAAACATGATCTAAGTTAGTGTTAATGATTAAAGATATGAAACTTGAAAGTTATCTCCTAAAGCTTATGGAAAATAGTAAGTGGAATTAAAACACACACAAAACATGGCTATGTCTTAATGTTTGATCTCAATTCTACAAGTGCAAGGTTTGTTTCAACTATAAAATGATTTGGATAATGGAATTGATCAAGTGGAGTGCATGGCTTAGTTGTTTGTCTAAACCAGAGTCTCTATGTTCTAACACATTGCTATGTTTCCCCTAGAAGTTTCCATTTGTTGAGGTGAACATACCCCCATTTTTTGAAAATTGTGACCCTTGAGATACTTTAAACTTTAACCTTGAAAACATGGCATGTTTTTATCATTATTAAAATTTGAAGATCATCCACTTTAATAGAAGTAGGCTTACTAATTTATGGTCTTGCTTTGGGCTTGCCTAATATTGTTAATAATTGGTCTACATGTCTTATAGTTGTAGGTTTCATGGAACTCTTACTGATGGATCATGCTTAAAAAACCATAGCATAAACCCTTGGTTCAAATTTTCATTTGGAGGGAACATTTTAAATTTGTTTGGAACTCAAGTATAAATTTTATGTTAAGGCTTGGTCATGTTTTTTAACATGACCAAACCTTAGCCTAAACATTATACTTGGTCCCTTTTATTTTCCCCTTTTGTTTCCTATATTTTTAATGTGGTTTGATTTTATGTCTAATAGGGTTCTTTTTGTTTTAGAATGATCCTCTTTGTTAATACTTTAGCCTAACAAGATCTTAGTCTTAATGCTTTAGCCTGAGACTAATTTCTAATTGAGACTAATATTCATGTTGGTAGGATCCTTTTTATCTATTTATCCTAAAGTTTTAATTCTAAGGCTTTATTTGTATTTATTAACAAGAACAAGACCTTAAACTTAATGCTTTAGTCTATGTTTTTATTTCCACCCTAAGCCCTGATTCAACTACCTTGCTTCTTATAGGATCTAATGGTCCATGCTTCATCATGGATTTTAATCAAATGATGCAAAGAAAATATGATAGAAATAAGCACTTAATTCTTTTGACCAATCATGTTCAAGCATTTTAATCATGATCAATATCTCATGATTTATCACAAACTAAAGATTAGATAGAATAAAGACAACATTGAAAAGTCAAAGGCCTAAGAAGCTCTACAGAGTCACCACGTAGCACTCCCACATTCAAAGTTTGAAATCAAAGGGTATTGCATATTAAAAGGAACCAATGGTGTAAGACTATTTATATTGTGATCAAATGGCTCTCACTTTATCATGGTTTTTAATTAGATGGAGTGAATTGAGTCTGAGATCCTAGGAAGCCCCATAGAGTCACCACGTGGCACTCTTGCATTGGGATATATGAGTTTGACAAGCTTAAATTTTACATTCATCTGATGTTGAGAAGGACATATTTGATATCCACATGATTATCAACATTAAGCTCATCAAAGTTAATAAATTCATAAGCTTAAATTTGATGTTCATGTGACTATCATTTGACGTCCATGAGGATGTATTTGATGTTTGTGAGGTCGTCAAATTTAAGCTAATGAATTATTTTTCTCAAAATTAGGATCTACTCCAAAATAATATTAAAAAACTCATGATTGCATTACAGACTAATGGGACCCCTTGGAGGATGTTCAAACACTTAAAATCTTTGAACTGTAAATAATGAAATGATCTCATAGTCTAAATATATGCACAAAAGAATTTAGTCTAATTCTATATCCTAAGGTACCCATTGCATTTTTTTGAATTCCATGAACCTTAGGCTAGAGACTTACACTAAGTCTTATTTTAAAAGTGTCCTTGTGACATAAAAATTAGCCCACATGCTTTTAACTGAAGACTTTATGTGTTTATTAGTATAATAAAGCCCTAGGTCAAAATATAACCTTTGGTACTTATATCACTTTGACCCCTTTGGGCATGTTCTAAGATATTAACATAGGTATTTTATCCCAAATTATGCATTAGGTTTATTAGATACAGTGTAACCCTTGGCTTAAAATATTTAGCCATGGTCCCTTTTTTGTATAAATCTCAAAAAAATTAGGCATAAACACATTAGCCTAAAGTTTATTTCATGTTTAATAAACATAAAATAAACTTTAGCCTAAGGTATTTAAACCTAAGACACCACCTAAATAATGATGGTGATTAAATTTCTTGCTCCTTTGTAGGATCAATAACTCATGCTTCATTGTGGGGATTGATCCAACGGTGCAAAAATGACAATGACTTTTCAATGATGCTCTGAGAACCTGTAGGCTCGACATGTGAAAGATGCACATTCAATATGTAACTGATAAAGGTGTCAGAGCTAAAAAACCCATGGAGGTGCCAAGTGGCACAACCATAGGGCTCAGTACCAAAAGGAACTAATGACAAGTGAGGGATCAGATCATAATCAATAGTTTGCACTAATCTTTGGAATTTGATCTAATGACATGAAGCCAAAAGGAAGATTTTAAAAATAATGGCTAGTGATTAGAGTCATTTATGAATTTTTTGTTAAAGGTGCTAGATAGACACCAAATAAGTTTCACACAAGCATAAAGTGACAAAATAGAATATCTTATGTGATCAAAATGCAAATGTATAAAGGCGAATGTCAAAATCAAATTTGAGGCATGTATAAGCCTAGGATTGAATAAGTTACTACTATTAAAGCTAAAAATCCCTAAAACTTGAATAAATGGCCCTAAGTGAACTCAGATTGATTAAAATAAATCTAAAAGAATTTCAATTGTGATTTGAGCACCAAAACACTAACCCAAAGACTATTTACAATCTAATTGAGAGCAATTTGTAAGTGTGGAAGCCATGGTAGCTTAGAGGCAATAATTGAGGGATGAGATAGAGTTATATATCATAGGACAATGAGGGAAGGGTTTTTAAAGACACTGACCTATACACTGCAGCCTTGAATATTGGAAACAAGAATTGATTTGAGCTCTTTTAGACTATTTAGTAAATGCAATCCATCACCAATGAAGAATAAAAGATTGACACAGTCAATAAGAGGTACTGCAACTTGTTTACAGTTTAAATGGCTAGTCCCCATCATGCTACCACCAAACCAAAGGTACTCCATTGCATTGACATCTTTGCTCCTATTTTTATGGATTATATAATTAAAAATGATTAGATCATTCATGAGGGGATATCTATGAGATTTGCATACATTTCCCCACTAGCCTTTGAGAGGTATTATAAACTTATAAAACCCCATGTGGACCTACTCACCATTAAATAATGGAATGGAAAGAATGATCTTGACACCATCTTTAGGCCATGGTTACTCTAAGGGAATAATGTGATATGAGACTATGCTAGCAACATCCCAGTTACCAAATTTAGAGAGGGAATTAGGGTAATTATGACCCTATTGAATAGAATATCTAGGGCCCCTTTAACCATATTTGTCAATAAGAGCCTGGTATCCTATGTCTACTTAATGGTAGAAAAAGGGCTCACTCCCCCAATATGATCAACATCCACTTAAGGAAATAATTTATAGCCATTAAGGACAAGACTAATAACCAATTCTTTATGATGTCCTATTTGTTGGATGACCTTCTAACCTCCACCAAGATCCCTCACATAAAAAAATGGTCACTTGAGGGTAGATTCATAATCTCTCACCATTATATTAAGCTACATATCTTCAAATATAGACAACACATGCAGTTCATTTGTGATTGTGTCTATCCTACTTTGGAATAAGCTATCATAGGGATCCAAATGCCCAAGATAAATCCTCTAATCAAGAAATTATGTGGAACTAGTGGGAGACATCTGATTGTATCCAAATTATACTATGATCAGAATTAAAGGGATTCTAACTCAACCTTACATGTTTCTTGTCTATGTTCCCAGCAAACTAGTAGAGTAGGAAATTGCATGTCAAATTCTTCATGGTGTTGATGGAGTATGAAAGGATAAAAGGAAAATCCTCCTCCATCCCTTTCCTTTAATAATTGGTAGGACTATTTTTTAAGATTGGAAACATGTGAACACCATTGCCAAGCATAAATATTATTTTTGATTTTAGCTAGATGATTTAAAGCATTAGGCTCCTTATGATAGGGTGGGCAATCATTTAAAGAGAAAATAACTACCCAAACTAGTTTACATGCATCAACCTAGTCCTTATGATCCTCTACACATTAGGGATAGCAATTTTGAAGAAGTACTAGCTAGGTTCAAGAAGCACAATGTTAGACTTAAACACAGATTTACTATTAATGAAAAACCACTAGGGGACATATGGGGACATATGGAAAATGGGACCTCTTCAATACCATTTTCTACCTAGATATTCTAGGCCACCTCAAGAGTAACCATAGATAAAAATTCAACCCCAAGTAAAAATTACACAAGGTCTTGGTAAGGGGAAGTTGGATGAGAGGCCTAGTGAAGGACCTTCATCCTCAGCCCTACCTCAAAGACCAACATCTCACATTGATTACCTAGACATGGTTTCCCTAGAGCTTGATGAAATAGTAGAAGATACCCTCAAGGTCCTTACCGAATTATATGGCTTTGAAGAAGAGGAGGAGCATGCTCAAGAACCCCAAGCTTAAATTGAAGAGGCTAATAAAGACAAAAGAAAAGAGGTTGCTTTAGATTTAGTTCCAGTAGCACCCCCATAGAAAAGAAAGGCAAAATTAGCCTTGGTTCTAGTGGATCAAAGAGGCCAAAGTTTACTTTCACTCACCCTATAAGTGAAATCAACTTATTCAATGAGGAATACCATATTCATGGACCAATCATCCTTAATTGGTTCATCTATGGAAACATGCAAAAGATTCCCACTTTATCCCACTCTCGGGCCTTGATCCAAACTATTAAAATTAATATTAATGAAGAAATCAAGCCATGGATAAGGGATTTAATGAAGAAAGAAGAATAGTGACCACTAAAAGGTCAAGCAACAAGTAGATAGATACTCCAAGAGCATCAAGTAGTACCTAGATGCAGATGTTGAATCTCCAAAATACATTGAATCATCTACTATTATACAATTCAATCTAGAGACAACTAGATTAGAGAGAGTAACAACAAGAAAAGCCATGGTGGGGATTGAAGAGTTCACATTCTAAAATTTTGAGCCATTTTCAGGCCTAACTCTAGTTTAGGGACAATATCTTGGTGAACTACCCATCCATGAAGAGGACATATAAAGCCTAGTTAAGGCTCATTTAGCTCAAGTTAGAGTTGGCATTAGGGAGATGAAACAAAGGATACATAAATTGGTAAAATAAAAGGAGAATTTAGAGACCTAGGCTATCTTATCTATTCTTGAGGCCATAATAAAGATGTTTGAAGCATCATTTTTTGACATGTTTGAATCCCTAAAATCAATGAAGTTAAGACAATATGTATTAATCCAATAGACTAAGGTGGCCAAAGGATTGATGACAAAGTGGTAGGATATATAGGTTAAAATAAGGGATATCATAAATATACTGATTAGGAATAGAATTCCTAAATTCAAAACCATTATCCTATCACACTTAAATGCTATATTAGGTATAATGGTGGATAAGATCCAAAGTTTAAGTACTTGGTCAGTAGGCTTGGATAGACTCTTGAGGGATGATGAAGAGCTAATGAGTAGGATTAAAAAACTCCTTGGCACCATGTTGGATAATCCTATGAAGTCTACATCCTTGGGAATTATTGATGATGAATAATATAAGCATAGATTCACTTTTGTGATGCAGGAAGTGAGAAGCAAAATCTAGGGTCAATCTGGTAATGACAATAGTAGAATTATGAGCATGATCTTTACTATTGAAGAAAAGATTGTAGAAGCTAGGATCATCAAAGAAGCTATGGAAAGGGATGATAGAGACTTTGATGACTTAGCTGATCAAGAAGATGTCTATCTCTTGAAGTTAGCTGTAGATTTAGAGTTGGTCAAAGAACAACATCAAATAGCTATGGAGCTTATACAAGAGTAAAAGGGGAGATTTTCAACAATGGGCCCACTAAATAATTAATTAATATTCCTCTTTGTAAAAACATTATAATATTTGAAAAGGAAATATTCTTTTGTAAAGGTATATGCTAAGTTTGTTAGCATATTTTCCTCCAGGTTAGTATAGTTTGGAAAAGAAAGTGTATTCTAGAATTTTCTTAAAAAGGATAGTTGTCCTTACTTTTTTTATATTTGTATCTTATAAACTGACTAGTATACTACCTGGACCTCTTAGAAAAGGTAGTAGTACCATATTATAAAGGGAGAGATTTTGAACAAAATTTGTATACTTTAGTAGTTAATACAATCAAGGAATTCTTAAAGGATTGTCCAAATTTGTTTGTGTCAATTGTTACATGCTTTTCTCTCAATTTCTAGTCTTAAGTCTTAAATTTGAATAGTTTATAGGAATTCTGAGTTGCATCTTTAATTAAAAGGTTGTTAATTTTGGGATTATGCTAGATTAGTTGAAGGATCTTGAATTTGCTTTGTTTCATTTTTTATTTATTCAAATGTGCTAATGCTATTTGAGTGTGGTAGCAAATATTTAAAGTAAATTCCATTCTTACTTGTAATTCTTAATTTCATCCTTTGAGTTTTGCCTAGTGTGTAGTGAGATTTGAGCTTATGATATTTTGCACTATATATTGGTTAAATGTATACTTAGTTGAAATTGGAACTTTGTCATAATTTTTGAGGCTAAGATCAATAATCACTTATTTTCTTTCTGCCTTACCCTTCTCTTTTTCTTCTTTTTTACAAGATCACCTTAGTTTAAACTTCATTGTAAATATCCATTTAGATTAGTTTGTAGTTTAAGATTTGATAATAATTCACTAGTATTAGCATATATACTTTGACTTTACAAAGATTTGGTCCATGGTGGCTCCCAACTACCAATTAATATAAATTTTATGAAACAAGCTAAGCATTTCTCTACTTCTATTTCACCATAGGTAACGTGAATTGCCAAAACCTACTACTCATGCTATGAATTCCTAGAATTCTAAAATGAGAAGTGTTATTTGAACACTAAGGACACCTATGATACATTTAGAGGAATCAATAAAGATACCCTATTGATGAATAGTGCTCTCACATGGAAAATGGTATAATTTTCTCCTCTCTCTCTATTTTATCTCTATATTGTAATTGTTATTTAATAACATGAGCTCTCCTTTGTGAATTCATCCTGTTAGAGGATCCATACAAGCATTGACCTTCCATGATTAGAGGTTGGATCTTGTAAGATAGTTTATCTTGGTTCACAACCTAAATGCTTTAGAAAGAAGCTTTGAGTTCTTGTATGTTAGTAATGAAGGAGTTCCTATAAAGGAACTGTTGTAAAAGAGAGTTTGATGTTATGATATAAGAAATTCTAGAGCTACAATTTTTCCTATGGTTTTTTCTTACATATTTGAAGGTTTCCATGTAATCTATGTATAATTTGTCCTCTTACTTATCTTTATTTTGGGTAGCTTATTTTACACATTATTTACTTGCAATATAAGATATAGTTTATTGATATAACATATAGTATCAGGGCTTTATTCCTAACAATTGGTATCAGAGCCATGGTGAAAAACTCCATGTGTGTGAGTGTTTTTTATTGTTGGTTGGTTATGTGCAAGGTGAAGCTAATATGATAAGAATAGAGACTTGGATATTAAATAATAAAATCAACAAAGAGGTACATACACACCTAATGTTGTACCTATTTTTAAGTAGTTAAGGAAGAGGAAGATGAGGATGCATATGAACAAGAGAGACCTAATGTTCCCAAAAGGAGAATTTTAGTGTTGACCATTTGACTCAGGGTGTTGGAGTGTTTTGTATATGATTATGGAGATTTTCCAGGTAAACTGATGCATGGACTAACACTGTAGTCACATGAGTTAGTGTTTTGGTAACATTTGGTAGATCAGGGTGTATTTCATATGCTAGCTCAAAAACTTGATAGGTGCAATGATGGACTGAGTAACATGATGACTTCCATAGATATATGATTAGTCCACTTGTATCATGATGATAGATAGAGGCTATGAGGAAAATTTTGGTATTGACT
Organism: Torreya grandis; assembly: GCA_037957365.1. NCBI lineage: Eukaryota > Viridiplantae > Streptophyta > Pinopsida > Cupressales > Taxaceae > Torreya > Torreya grandis. The sequence goes on along the minus strand of JARHVA010003036.1, from coordinate 1,584,508 downwards.
TCTATGTCATCTTCTTTCTTCACTATTATTAATAGTGTTACATGTACTATTTATTGTTCAGAGTTAGATTAGTGTGATTCCTACATAGTGATCTCTCTTAAGGAGAGATAAATAAAAGTGAATGAGGCCAAAATTTTCTAGTTTTCATGTTTGAAGAAGTCACTATATGGGTTTATATTAGACATGTTGAAGGAGTACAGGATATTTCATACCTTCATGGAGAGCCAAGTATTTAGTAGAGGTTGATGCTATGAGTTGTGACATGTTAGATGCATGACCCAACATGATCACTGTTCTGATGGTTTGATTGAGACTCATGAGATGAAGGTGGTTTGAGGAGCAACCAAGGATGAATATGCACAAGGATGGGAAAGCAAGGAAGTAACCCACTTCTTGTATATTTGAGTTGTCTTCTTAAAAGAGTTTTATAGGAGAAGACATGTTGTTGTCCTATGTGTTGGATTCATCAGGAGTAAGAATCCTCAAGTTGCCATGGTTAGCACTAAACTAGATATTCCTAAGTAGTGGGAGTTATGAGTGGTTCATGGTAGAATCCCAATTAGAGGATTGGTATATGGTATGGAAAAGTGATTTGTCACTTTAATTCTACAATTTTCTATAGAGAAGAAAATGTTGACAAAGTCAGTCATGACATATAAGTTTTAGTAGTGTAAAAAAATGTCTTTTAGGTTTGTGTCAGGGCCACAAAGGGCATGGATGAGAAACTAGTTATAAAATACTCAGGTGTTATAAATTCTTGTATATATTGACTTTAAGTGGGAGAATACTAGGATGTGAAGTCACTATTCATAAAAATTATCCATGAATCACTATTTATAGGCACTATTAATGGTCACTATGCATGGTGGTGTGACCTAATGGTGATGTGGATGGTTAGTGATGTAGCTAGGTGATGAATTGACATGATCCATGGTGGGTGGTATGGCAAAAAAAGAATCTTTGAAGGTCAAAAGAGGAGGAGAAAGAAATAAGGTGAATTTCTCCACTAAGTCACATGGGCTGGCTTGTGTGAGAACATGTGAGGACACAACAATAATGGATCAAATGTTTTTACTTAGGCATGTACTTGTGGGGCATAGTTGTCTATGTGCTCTGGGTTGGTGAGTTCAAAAGTGGGAATATTTTGACTCACACATGTGTGCACATGAGAAAGTGGGAGATAAGAGTCACTATGCTAGATTGAGGTCACATGTGGAGTGGGGCATAACACATGGGAGAGCACATGGGTGTGCACATGGATTGATCAAGTGGGCATGATGAGATGTCATTTAAAGGCTTGAATTGGCACATGGGGGGAAATATTCCCTATTAATGAATAATGCTCCCATGTGGAGTATGGCACAATTTTCTCCTCTCTCCATTTTCTCTCTATGTTATAAATTCTATTTAATAACATGAAATATCCTTTGTAAATTCATCTTGTTAGAGGATTAATGCAAGCCTTGGGATTTCATGCTTGGAGGTTGGATCCTGTAGGATAGTTTAGCCTGGTTCACAACCTATATGCTTTAGGTGGAAGTATTTAGTGCTTCTATGTTAGCACTGAAGGAGTTGCTATGGATGAGTTGTTGTAAAAGAGAGTTTGATGTTGTGATATAATTAAGTTTAGAGTTGCAATTTTTTCCATACTTTAAGGTTTTCACATAATCTATGTGTAATGTGTTTTCTTATCTTTATTTTTTGTATCTTGTTTTTCACATTATTTACTTGAATTGTAGGATATAGTTCATTGATCCAACATGTATTATTAGGGATTTATTTCTAAAATATGAGATATTACCTCTAACCCCAATCTAACATTCTCAACATTCTACCCAAAGGACATTAACATCACATTTGGGACACTACAGTCATATGATGCTAGTGTCCCCAACTAGGTTCTACTATCCTTAGCCCCAAATATTCTTAACAGATACTTTTAAAAATGTGTACCCATCTTAAGGTTATCCTAATCTCATTTTATTATTCACATAAGAAACATAAACCTATAAATACAAGTCTAATCCACATCTATTGACTAGATGTAAAATAGATGCAAAAACTATCCAAACCTAGGAAAAAGTTATGCAAAATCAAGGTATATTATCTCTATTCTACCCTAATTTATACATACTACCATATAAAAGATCCATAAGTCTAGTTTTCAAGCATTCCAAAGCTTAAGCACATCCAAGGCATCCAAGGTAACTCTCATTCTAGCATTCACTTGCACATACATCAAGCACTAGGTGGGAGAACTACATCAAACTTGATCCCTCTTCATAGTATTAGTATGTAGGAAAATCTCTACATAGTGGGGTGTTTAGGATGTCTAGTCCATCATACTAACACACTCAAATCTCTCTCATATCACACTTGAAAATAAAAATAGGGTTTGCACATCAAATCAAGCTTTTCAGGTACAATACATAGCTATAAGATTTAGTCACGTAGGAATAAAACATACAAACATAGGTGTAGGTGATCCTTGAAAATATGAATAGTCCCACAAAGGGGAAATTAACACCATGCCTTGGACACTACACATGGATGGTGATACTATCAAAATTGGGCACTATAAATGTCTATCTATTTAAATGTCTCCACATGTCACATTCATAATGTCTTGTGACCTTACAACCTCACACTTTAGATATCTATTAACTTAAACAAATCAAACCATATTTTGAGGACTATTTAACTATGAACCTACTAAAATATTCCATGTGTCACAATCTCACAACCTTGTAACCACACACTAATATAAAAATTAAAATAGCTCTAAGTTGGACTAAAGAATGCATAACTATGAAGTAATAATAATAATGACATGTGTCACTATTTCATTCATTACACACTTTATCTTTTAAAAAGACATTCATAGGACCCTAAAAGTTATGAAAGTGTGAATCAATTGAAATATGTAAAATATATAGATTCAATATACCTATTGATAATTAAATTTGTAATGTCAATTAATCTACCCGATCACGTTTCATAGAGGTTAGAGTATAATTATACTAGTCTAATTGTAGGGACATATGATTGAAAATCAATTTTAATTTTTGAAAAGGGTATTTAATGGTTAATAGAGTGTTTAAGACTTAAGCAAAATTTGGGGATCAATAAGTTTTCCTTTCAAATAATAAAATAACCTAATAAAAATGAGAAAAGTTATAATGAAGTTACCACAATCAGTGTGAAATCATCCAAGATAATCTTTATTTTGTAATATATATTTATATTAAAGTTTCAACAAGTCTTATTAATATTATCCCATAGATAAAACTATGGAAGAGGTAATAGATTAAAGGATTAAATATTATGATGTTTAATTTATTATCAAATGATATCATTTTTATGAATGATATCTTTACATTTATTACTCTACTCAAAGAACAAGAAAAAATGACAAAAATAAGAAACTGATACAAGGAAATAAAAAAGAAAACAATCAATTCTAATCTAAAAATAAAATAAAGCTACATAAAGATTATAATTCCATCACTAATATAAAGAGAGATAAAATCAATTCAAACATAAGTAATGAAAATGATACAAATAGAATAAAACATATCTAAAGAAAACTATTTAAAACCTCTAGTAATAAAACTAAGAGAAAGTTAGTGAATAATAAAAAACAAAAGTAAATACTAACTAAATATAATGAAATAAGAAGTATAATAAAGAGTGAACTTAATATTGTGATAGAAAATTATTAATTTTATTGATAAATCATGAACTTTCACTACTTATTTACAATAATTCTGAAAAGGGAAAGTTCCAGATAATGAAAACTCAATAATGTGTCATACAATGTACAAAGTATTCTTCATTATTTGGAAAAAGTAAAAATATTATCCATGAATGTGACTATATTATTATATATTCATCAAAATATTAATAATTTTAGATATCTTCAAATAACCAATTTATAAATTAAATGATCAACTTGGATATACCTGACTATACCATGTAGGACAATTCACCATTAGAGAATGTGTTGTTTAGTCTTCCTACAATTAATACTCAATGTTAGCAATTTATTATAAAATAGAAAGCATAGTATGAAACTTGAAATTAATATATCTTGTACCTATATGAGTTCCTATTTTGAATGATGCCTACAAGTCTTTTTAGAAACTTCACTTTATAAGTTAGTTGTATTTTAAGTTATAACTAAATTTTTAGTTAACACAAAATAAAGTTAAGTCAATTTACTATAAGTTAACTACTTTATATCATGATTTTTACATAATAAATTCATAATTTAACTTATTATGCCTCGATATCTTAATTAATTTAATAGACTAAAAAAAAAAAAAAAATCTCAAGTGGGTGGGGCTCCTCTTATAATAACTCCTCTTGTAATAAATTGATTAATCATTAGGAAAAATTCTCATGTGATTTAATCAATCACAAATGAATAAAATCTAAGTAATTAATGTTCAAATTCCATCTTTATTTTATCAAACTTAATCTTCAAGAGTGATAAAAATAAAATATTCAAACATGTCATTATTTAAAATGGCCATCTATGATGAACATAAAATAGCACTTCACTAAATTTGATGTGAAAAATCAACTAAAAAATAACATACTTATGTAGATAATCAAACAAAAATTAATAAATATCACAAATAATACAATATCATAAAGGAAAAATTCATTATAAAACTTATTTAAATAATCTATCCACTAGAAAATAAAAATATTGCATATTACAAAGCAATTCTAATCAAACTAAAATTAAACCATAAAAGTTTGAGAATGTATAAAATATCAACAAAAAATAAATAGTAATAAGTTTAATCCTACTCAAAAACCAAATCAATCAAATGTGCATCTTGATCAATTTAATACTTAGTGTATTCAAGATGTGTTATGGGCATATCAATCCTAGTAACACCTATATATTCATCATCTATCTTTTATTTTATTTTATTCATGAAGTGAGTTACCATAGGTAGGGATAAAGGGATAATATCATGTTTATGAATCAAAGAAGCAACATTGGCTAGATCAATGACATGTTTACAGGATTTAAGAGTCAATAAGGTAATATTTTCAGGTTTGGCATCAATAATTGGAGTTATCACATTGGTTACATGTTGTATATAATGGGTTAAATTACTTGGAGAACCATCTCCAAAATAATGATATCTCCAATACCTCTTTGAAAATGTCACCAAACAGGAGTACCATGGGATGAGAAAGAACTAGAAGGTATAATATTTAATATATATCAGAATATAGGATTACTAACATCAAAATTATGGGATGAATGAATTACACAAATAAAACTATGCATAAACATGTTATAGCTCAAATTTACACCCTTGAGAGGGTGATTCAAGCCCTCTTAAATTGAGTTATGAAATGGTATTGGTCATAGGCAATGGGTGACCTTTAGGGGGACCAAACCTATAGATTATAGGGTTAGATCCCCTTGATGTATCAATTAGGCTCACTACACTACTAAATTTTAAAGAAAAAGGAGAAGGATAACATGAAAGCAAATTAACTGAAGAGGGTGATACATCAAATTAGTTGATCACTACCAACCAAATGCATGTGCACATATATACTAAGAGACTAACCTTAAAATACACTACTCCTAATCTAAATCTCTTAGATTAGTATTTCAGTGTGAAGGATGTGATAGATTATTAGGCTAGGAAGACTAATCAAGAGGTCTTAAAGGAAACTAGTGAATAGACAAACTCACTTAGCCTTTGAATTAAAATTATACACTTCACATGACCTACAAAATAAGATTTCAAACTACATATATGTGTTATAATAGGGAAGCATACCAAGGAAGCTAATCTATTCACTTGACAAGATCAACTATCCATGCACACATGCTAAGCACAATCATAGAAGGAGGTAAAACTAGTAGTCTTTTATTGATAAAAGGCATAAAAATAATTAAGTCTTCACTATACCTAGGTGGGGAATTGTATTTATAGAGAATGAGATTAGAAGGGAGAGAAGGGGTTTAGAAGTGAGAAATGACATGCGTCAAGTAAGAGTTATAATCGAGAAAGAGGTTGAAGAATAATTTCATAAGGTCTCAAAAGACATATGTTATTCTCTTGAAGATTCATCATCTTGGAAATGGCATAGGATTTTTTCCATTTTCTTGACACCTCTTGCTTCTTCTTCAAACTACCCTCTTCTTGGCTTGAAAAGTGATAAGTGGCACTCCTTGGTTATCAAGTCATCTTGAGTTACCTTCTACCCTTATTCTTGACACCTTGCATCAATTTTATAATCTCCTTATATTGGCATTGTAATGATAATCACACCTTCTTATGTGTCTTGAATATTTATTTCAGATTCATGAATGCATTATCCCTCCATGAAAGGCATTTCTTAGTCTTAACAAAACTGAATCAACTCCTTTGAGGTAATGTTTTATCCTCTAGTGAGGAGTGTGATTAGTGCATACCATTAAAATGATTTGTTATGCAGCTTATATATTTTATTATTTTGTATAATAAATATATAATGAAGCATTCTAATAGTAAAAAAATCTGTGTCCCTTTGTGGTAGGGAAACACTTATTGAAAACACATGCTGAAAAATAGAAAACAATTATTGGCCAAAACCAATGCTGTTAATACTAATTATTTTTGTACACTCTTGTTACATTATAAATATAATTGGGAAAATTTTATACATGTTTGAACATAATAATTTCATGATATTCACATTTTTTTCATTTTTTTTCTAATTCAATTTTTTTGGGCATTACATACAAACAAGGGCATAAAGTGCCAAGTCCCTAGGGGTGATAGTCATGTAAGAAGAAGTGTTAAAGAGATTAATATTAAATTAATTTTAATATTTTACTATTTAATTCTACTATTGTTATTTATAAATTTTTATACTCTTACACTAAAGTGTTCCTAATTTCAATACTATATTGTTTTGACAATTTATATTTGTTGGTGTTCTTTGTGATTTATAATCTTTCTTGGTTGCATAAATTTTGAATTAATTTCATGATCTATACTTGTATAAAATTCATGAACAATATCCAAAATCAATCTATTTGAGAATACTGGAAGGAAAAAATTAATCTAGCTTCAAAGTATATAATATGTTTGAATTTATGTGTACATTTCCCATCCAATACTATAGCCATGACCCCAAGCTAGGGAATTCCCAAAGATCTCATTAAATATAAATTTCAAGCCAATATGAGGAAAGTTTTGGATAAATTTTATGAAAATAAAAATTACATTTATTTGGTTGTATGTAGCATCCACTATGTAATGGTTGCACAAAAAATGGTTTTATTGAAATGACCAAGTGCCTTTTTACAACATGGGTTGGAAAGGGCTTAATTCCCAAGAAAATGTAGCTCCCATAACAAATTTGTCAAATATCATAGAAAAAGTTTTCATATGTGAAAAAATACTATGATTAGAACTCAACCTGTAGGTGAACAAAGCCATGTCAAAAAGTGTGTATCATGGAATATTATCATTGTAGCTTACCAAAATACACAAAGAAGATGGTCACTATCATGTATAGTGGTAGTTTTGAACCCACCCAAAGTTAAATTGTTTCACCAAACCATGGTTTGTTTCAAGTAACCCATAGTGGAACATCAAAACCACCTATAGTTAAAAGGTGATCTATAGGATTTCATGAAAGTAACTTCTACATATACTTGATTTAAAGAGCTAAAAAATATTCCTTAGCAAGTATAAAACAAGAATAATAAATAAACTAGATATTGACTTGAGAGGGTCAAATAACCATACAAAACACTCACCACTATGGGCTTATCCCTCTCACAAATTTTGGAACATCCTATAAGAGAAAAATTAAAAAAAAATTTAATGCATTGAAGTGGTATAGGGGTTTGACTAGTGAAAATCCAGAAAAGACTAAGAAGACATCATTTCACTTGAGAGTCTCAAAAAAATACACACTAGCTTAATAGTTTTATATTTTGCCAATTTTAGAAGGTTTTATAATAATCTCAACCTTCGAAATTCTCTTTTAACCAATGAAATTTAAAGGTGAAGATGTGCATGTAGGGGAAATTTTAGTGGCCTATATTAAAAAAGCTTAGAGGTCACTAGGCAAATCACTTTTATAATGGTGGTAAATTAGGCTGGAAGGTGTATAATAGCATAAGTGAATTAGGATATGGAATGTGGTGAATTTAATACCAATAATGACCACCTAATTACATATTATAATCATCCAAATGTATAGTGTACAATGAAGTTGTCTGAATGCATAATGTAGTTATCCAACTATATAATGCAGTCATTTAATTGCATAATGTAGTAATTTGATTCCATGATGCAATCATTTGACTACATGATGAAGTAATTCGAATGAAACATGTAGTCATCTAAATACACTATGTGTATTCAAGGGAAAATTTATCTGACCTACAAATCAATCCTAGCTTGAAAAAGATAAATCACATTTACACTTCCACTTGTTGATACATTTAGACATTCAAGGTCATGACCAAGATGGATCCACTAGACCTAACCAAGGGGTATGTTATCACAATAAAATCACTAGAGAGGGTTCCAAATCCTCTAGTAAAGCAACACCATCTAATAACCCTAGATAGGTCCTATGTTTTCATATTTACTAAGTATATGCAAAGTAAAGTAAAATCTAATCTAGTGCTCACCAAAGCTTGTTGCACAAAGTGGGGGTAATAAATTTAAAAATTAAACATGAATAGAAGATCTATAATTAAGCCAATGTATATGAAATCCTAATGCATGAGAGATAAGTACAAATTCAAATATAACTACTTTAATAAAGGAGCAATAGAGTTAGGAATACTTACCTTTGAAGATGAACCTATAGAGCCTCAATCTCTCCCTTAGACAAGGTGATTTACAAGAGGTTTTTATGTATGTTTAAAAATCTAAGGATGGAAAATAGACTATAGTTTATCCAAGGACCTCCTAATGAATACCAAGTTTTCACAAGACAAGATTCATATCTCCAAAATAAGTATTAGAACCCTAAGCAATGCTCCTCAAGTGGAATGATGGATAAGCAAATACAAAATATAATATTCTTCTTCTTCTCTTCCTAATAAATGGTGGAAATGGATGTGTGTGTGTGCGCATGAATCTAACCCTAAACATTTTTGAAAGTTTATCTAATAGGGTCATCCCAATTTGACCTTGTATCATTAATTGATAAAATCAAGTTAGGTCCTAGTCTGGGTCGACCAAGGCTGACCTAGATCTATAATGTGTTAATATTAATTTGAATATAGGGTTGGCCTTAGCCAATATTATTTAGTAATGACACAAAGGGTTTTAGGATTGGGTAAGGGATAATTAATGTAGTTAATTTATGGAAGGAGTATGCAAGGGAGGTGTCAAAGCTTAGGGAAGTTTATATGAGATGGTTGTGTAGATATAAAGTTATGGTATAGGGGACAAAGATATTGTGAAACACCAATGGTTTACACACCTCTTTCATGATGCACCCTTTAAGGCATGCACTCAAAGAGATTGAGACTCAATGGGTTCCTACAAGGGAGAAAGTATAAGTAATTGATATAGTTTGAAAATATTATGTGTATATATCTGCCCCACTTGAAGCTCATCACGTGTCATGTAGGTGTAACATGGGATGGTGCTTTAGGAAAAGAGCATAAAAACATAACATGTTGAAGATAAATAAATTGTAGTAAGAAGTAAATAAGATAAATAAAAGGACAAAATTAAAAAATACATATCTTTACTTACCTTAGTGTTATAGATAAGGAATGAAGTGAGAGAAATGTGAAGGTGTCCAATGTAGGAACATTAGGCAAAACTGTAAAAATTCATGAAAAATAATATTTTTTACAAAATATACATGTAATATGTGAAAATATTCTCAACAATGTTAGGATTTTAGAACATCTTGTAGTTTGAAAAAAGAGCTAGTAGAAACAAAGATGTGGTTGAAAAATAGAATCTGATGGTAAATATTTGATAGGTAAATTTTTTTGAATAGTAAATATAAATAGGTTGAAAATAAATTCATTTTTTTATTTTAATATTATTAAAAAATATTACTTTGAGAGACCTAATTTGAGCCTAGAGAGTGACCATGTTGAAGAGATGACAGCTATGATGTGGAGGACACATAGTGGCTGCAACAGGTACAATGTAGTTAAGAAAACATTAATTTCAATTTTTTGAGAGATTTTAATTGAAATTAAGATAAATATATAAAGATGGATGGTAGGGAAAATTTAGACATTGAAACTGAACCTATTTTTAATAGGTAAATGAGGGGTAGAATGGGATACTTGGTAGGAAAATATTAGACCAATAAATGCCTATAGTATTTATGGTAAATGGTAAAAAAATTAACAAAAATGAAGAATAGAGTCGACCTTATCAACTCAATTTACAAGGTGAGAGAAAACTAGGGGATGACTATGTAATAGTGGGCCAATATAGTATCATTAGATATGGCCAACTATGTAGCAGTGTGTCAATATAGTTGGAAATGGAAGAGGGCTGACATAATACCCTCTAGCTGATGTAGTTTGTACTATGTGGCTAATATAGTTTACTAAATGAACTTGACTATGTACTAGAGGGCCGATATAGTATGTTAAAGATAAAAAGGGTTGATTTATTATCAAACATGCCAATAGAATTTAAAATAAAAAAGGCCAACTACGTATCAGTGGGATGATGTATTATGATAAAAATATGATAGGGTTGATTTAGTATTAAATAGGTTGATTATGTATAAAAATAAGAAAATTAAATCAAATAAGTTGATGAAGTAGCTAATTTGTAAATTATATGAGAATATTTAAGAATGTATTTTATTATTATGTCATCGAAATCTAATAAATTATCTTTTGTTTGATGTTTTGAAGAGATGTCAAAGAATTTAGTGCCTAATGGATGCATACTTGCTACCAAATCTATTGGAACATTTGTTAGACATGGATATGGATTAAATGGTCACCTTGAGCTTTAGAGGTATTATGGAGATGAGACAGATCACACTGAGTGTTGATCTCATTATCATGTTTCAAGGAGCATGGGAATGATTGACCAACACTTTTTTGATGGGAAGTGGAGAGGATACCATAGAGGTGGCAATCACCTTGGAGGATGTCCATGAATTTATTGAACTTATTATAGACATGACACTAGTGATTTGTGATACACTAAAGTCAGAGGATGAGAGGTGAGCCTTAGTTCAGTGGACTACAAGCTCAGATAGGATCTATCCTAGGTTACACATGAGTTTGTTCAATGTTTATCATACAACCATTCTAGATTTATAGAAGTATATGATAAGGCTTGTGACAACATGAGTGCTATGTTATAAGTCAGATGGCAAGTCACTACTGTATGGGATAGCCTTATGCCAATCAATTTTAGATCAGGGAGGGTTATATGATCTTGGCTCTATCATTTGGGTCCATCTCATGCATGACATGTATGGGATGCTATCTTGGAGATAGAAGATGATGAGAATTGTTATTCTATTGAGTGCATGGATATATGAGATATTCTTTATGTATTAGTTGGTTGGGTTACCCCATGTATTCGATGATAGGTTACATTGGGTTATTTGATGGAGGTAGGACCATTTAGTGTAGGCTATGCCCCATGTTCTATCATTGTAGACTATCACATGAGGTTAGATAATACAAAAGTCATACATTCATATAGCTTATATATGGCCGAGTTGGGATATCATTACTACAAGTTTGGCATGTATGTAGATCTTAGGACACTACACTTCATGGGTGGAGCCTCATCTAGTGGATCATGTAACCAAATAGTTGGGACTTCCACATCCATCAGCCCCTCTAGTAATGCTTTATTATTTGGCACAACATGCTAGAGAGTTGAGAGTTAAAAGAGGTAAAGGTGTACATGTTAAGATATCAGTGATTAAAAATCAACAAACTAGACTATGGGTTAGTTAGGCATGATAGTAGGAGGTAGTGAGGCTTAGAAGAGATGATGTGATGGATGTAGATGCATAGGATATGGGAGCACATCAGGGGATAAAATAAATGTGACAATGATTACTGTGAGCTCATTGGAGATAGAGACACCATCAACACAAGGAGACATAGGCCCTAATCATTACACATGGGGATCCTATAATGATGAAAAGACATAGTTGGTATATAGAAAGGCCACTGAGGAGAGGACCATGATAGGCTTAAGTGGTGACCCCTAGTTTTTCATTGGTGTAGAGACAACTAATGGATGAGGTGCTCGATGGGTGAGCAAATAGTGAGAATATGGTTAGTCATACTGGTACTAGTGAGAAAAGTTTTTAGTTTAGTTTAAGTTTTTGATAAAGAATACTAGTTACATCATTTATTATGATAGATAAATGGTTTGACATATATATATGCAAACTAATGTATATTTTGTTTCTAGTTTTATATATCCTACTATAGAGGAGGTTAGATGGGGAACCCTGATTATGGTTGCACATCATGACATTTTAGATGGTGTGTTGTCACCATAAAACCCTACCACTTTGGATGATCCTATAGTTCCATCTACGCCAGATCATATGAGCTAGTTTATACTAGTGGGAGAGGTTACATGATAGATATAGGAATAAGGTAATAGGTTAAAACTATTGGCATGGGTAGGATCTAGATAGGTTTAGGCATGGTAGGCCTTAACATAGGAGCAAGTTATGCACATATAAACTATGATGCAACTTAGATTGGTAGAGGCCTAGGTGGCCAACCTATAGGAAAATGTTGCTGGATTGAGATCTTAGACTACCTCTTTACAATACACCATTTAGATGAGTCAATCACATGTATCCATGGGTAGCATGGTGAGGCCATATGCTAGACAGAATGGAGCACAATCTTATAGTTGTAGTTATTGTATTTTTTACTTGTATTATATAAAACAAATGATATATATATATCCACATCCAAACCCAAGTACAATTCATAATATCAATGAACTATCAACATCCATATATATATATATATATATATATATATATATATAGATGTTGATAGTTCATTGATATTATGAATTGTACTTGGGTTATATATATGGATGTTGATAGTTCATTGATATTATGAATTGTAATTGGGTTTGGATGTGGATACATGTATATATTTCCCTTCTAGAACATGTATTTTTATTTTGATGTATATGCTATGGGAAATATGTGATGTATGTTTTCTTTTCTAGCATTATGTGATACCAATGAATAGTTAAAAAGAAAAGGAAAAAAACGATTTGGAAAATTATAATTAATTAATGCAAGTGTAATATACACTATATCATGATGGAAAATGTGTAAAAAAAAGATGAATAAATTTAATAAACTAAAGTGGTAAAAAGGGTAACAAATGTTTTAAAACCATGTAAAAGATTTACACCAAATTAAAATAAATAAAAATCATATTATATCACATTGAGAAGTGTGAAAATTTGTAATAAAATGGAAAACACATGAAAACCAATAGTATAAAAACAAAAAAATAATAAAGTCAATCAATTATACTAAATCAAGCTTGGAAGTATGAAAACAAAAACAAAATGTAAGTGGAAATCAGATTAATCATATTATTTCAAGTTGAGAAGTATGATAAATTTAATAAAATATTTGTAAACATACACACAATTATAAGAAGATAAAAGTGAAGGACTTATAAATTAAGAATAAAACATACTAAATCAAGATGAGAAGTAAGTTAATGATGTATAATTTCATAATCGAACACCACTTATCTCAAATTTGAAGGATGCAATTTTATTGTGACTTGGCTATAGGATGTACTAGGTATTGGAAGATTTTGTGAGGAGGGCCTAGTCCTATCCATGGTCTTACAATGAAACTCACAAGGAGAACACCAATGAGTTGAATATAAGTAAGCAAATATTTTATTATGATGATTTGTGAGGAGAGCCTAGTCCTATCCATGGTCTTATACTACAACTCACAAAAGGAAACCCTAGAGGGAATGGCTAGTAAACAAAAAAATATTTTGAAAATAAAAATATTAGGAATGTTGTAATGAAAGAGGGAATTTAAAAACTATGACATGGAAATTTATGAGAAGACCTTAGGAATCATGAGACATACTAGGTAAAAATTAGAGACACTAAGAGTCTAATGACCATCAAAATACAAAGGATACCTACTCAAAATAATCACAAAGTTGTATGGGAAAATAAGTGAGATACGAAGATAAACCCAAGTTGGTTATATGAAAAAGAAAATTAAAATGGACCTACCTTCCCACAACATGTTCACCATTCCTTAGGACCTCTTATAGAACTATCGGTCTACAATGAAGATTGGGTACTTATGTGAGAAAGTATGTAGCACTTATAGATTTTTTATTCTCCTATCCCAATCTACTAGCCTACCACACCACAATAGACCTAAACTGTATCATGAGGCCAATTGTGGAGTTTGAGCTTCGATTAGAAATAGGAGATGTGCTATAAATCTTGTCTTTTGGTATGATTAGACTTTTGAATTTATATGTTACCTTTTTAAATCATTGCCTTTTTTTAAAATGATTTGGATTTTAACTTTTTATAGATTTTATGATTCCTCCTCCTTATGGATTTGGAATAACTAACATGAGTCATAAAACTGATACACACAAATGAGATTTAGACTTTAGTTTAAAGGAGACTAAGTAACCAAGGATATGATTGATTAAACACTAAGATTTACCTATGAACCAATATGTAATCTCAAGTTTCAATCGTATGTATGCTTAATATGTGAAAGGATAATAAAGGAATAAATGGAGATCAAATTAGATCGATAAATAGTAGTATAATGAGATATATTATTTGCTAATTGATCATATGGTAGAGAGATATTACTAAGGGATTTAAGGTTTGTATAACCAAGTCATAATAATAATTATTTGATTTTTGAGTTCAAGATAAGGTAGTAAATAATCATTGTAAAAGAAAAAGAATCGATGAAATAAGTAAGCTCATAAACATAAGTGTGCAATTATGAAAAGAATGATAAGAAGCCAGAATAAAGGTGAAAATAAATGAAACCATATAAAACACATAAAACATAATCTAATGATCCATGTAAAATAGACAAGTGAAACCAAATTTGACACAAAGTCAAGAGTATAAGATATATAAACATGGATCACAAATCCAATCCAAATTCATAACATAGAGAAATGTGAAATAACACCATGCCATGTTCACAAATAATGCTAAATTTTACCATAAATATTATCCATAATATCCAATACAAGGAATTTGAGATGAAAAATGTGGAAGTTCTATAAAAGGATCCCACCCTTCATAACCCATGAGAGGATTTATAGAGATAGGTGCATAGTGTTGTAACAGATCCTAGGAAGGAGGGTTAAAAGTGAAATTGAACTTGTGTTGATATGGTGTAGTCAGTTTGGGTTGATAAAAAATGGGTTGATTGATTATAGGTGGTGTGATGCTTGGTTGAGGTATTTCTTATGGTTGGGTTGAATAAATACTATTGGATGTTTGGGGAATTTTGTCTTGTTGTGTGGATGTTAGGGGAAGAGTAGAGATGGTGTGAGAGGTATAATGTAGTTGTTTTGTTGAGAATGTTGCTTGAATGGTTATAAGTTTCTCTTCCCCCAATTATATTAGATGGGATGGGGAAGTGTCTTGAATGACGTAAAATGGTTGAGAGGTGTGATACATAGGGTTTGGATTTGAGTACAAAAATAAAATAATCTTCACATGTTAGTCATATTAGCCACATTTTATTTATTGGTAGTGAGGTCTATAAGACTTTAAACATTACTTGTAGGAGTAGGCTTGTTGATGTTATCTTGGTGGTTGAAAAGAAGATTTTTGTAGACAACAAGATAAACATTAGCTTGTTTTTTTATTTTGAATTTAATGGGATTTAAAAGTTATGTCATTTGATTGTTGACACTTTTTAGTAAGTGTTTCATGATAAAATTTTTGACCAAGAAGAAAATCCATAGCTAGATTGCATAATTATCTACAAGTCTCATAAGAGTGGTCCCAACTTGCATGAAACCAATAAAATTTATTTAGATCATATAATGATTTCGTAATATGATTGGGGTCAAGATATCATGGTAGAGGCCTTGGAATACAATTTTTAAGCTTGGATAGGGATAATATTTTGTGCACATTAGTGTGGTTGGGTTGAGGAAATGTAGGAGTTAGAGTGTTATTTAAAGGGGGAGCATGCTCTATAGCATTGTTTGGAGAGATTGATTGAATGTTATAAATAGTGTCATAGGTATTAGTAATTCCATCATTGGTGGCATGAATTTTTTTATAAATGAGAATACAAGTGCCCATTGTAGGTTGGGTTAGTTATAATTTATGCATGAGTAAGTATTATCACTTAACTTGGTCGAGGGATTCTTTCAAAGTTATTGGAGAGAGAGAGTCCTAACCTGATATTGTAATTTGGGGCATAGAGCATTAGTGAATAGGTGGAAGAGGTTTTCATATAACATATTATGATCACATTTATTAGATAAGTTCTTCAATAATTTGATGAAGGCTTGTGTTGTTTTAGTTTCAAGTTATTTCCAATTTATAAAGTGGGCTAAGTTATTCTCATGAAGATCACTAATTTGAAATTCCTAGACTAGTGAGTTAGTCAGGTCTTCAAGGATAGTGATATAATGAATTTTTAATTGATTGAAACAATCTAAATCATCTCTTGAGAGTGTTTTAGATAATATTTTGGTGGCGGTAAAGATGTTAAATTTGACCCAATCCTTATACAAGTTATAAAATGTCTTGAATGCAATGTGGGATCGGTGGATCCATTATAGGTGATGGTGGGTGTGATACCTCCTATGTTAATATTATAAATTTTAGGTACAAGAGGTTCATTTTGTATATGTTTGATTATTTTATTACTGAGGGGTGGTTGTGGGATAAGGTAACCATGGGAATCCCTAAGAGGAGGTGGGGGGCATTTGGATTTTTCACTCCCCATGAAACTTTTTGAGGTTGGTTTTAGATATTAATGAGATGGTTTTACATCTTCATCATCTTATTTTTGTTATTATTTTTAAATATATGCATTTGATTAAGTGTGTGTAATAAGAGTCAGTTAGTTTGGGTAGCATTTTGACTAGTGTGCGCAACATGTGAGGTATTAACTAATGGAATGAGAAGCATTGGTAGAAAAATATGCACTAGTAGCATGGTTAAGGGGAAAGGTCTTTAAAAGAGGCCCACTAGAAGTTGAACCTACAATATTAGTAGAGATACTTGGCATGGAGGTTGAAGAAGTCATAGAATAAGATGTCATGATGTGTGAAGGAGACATAATAGAAGGAAAATATTGAGATGCAAAGAAAGTGGTTTCCTCAAATCTATGAAAGAAGGTAGGGGAGGGTAAAGTAAGTTCTTATACTTGAGGACCTCTCAGAAGACTATAAATTGTTGAAGGGTCTTTTGCTCTATATTGAGGGAATTCATTGATGAAAAAGAGCATTTTAGTTGTGTACTTTAAATCACACTCATATTCGAGTGAGAACAAAGGATTAAAAAATGATGATGAATGAGGAGTCCCATAATTGGTAGTACAAGTGGCAACATGGACATTATTTTCATCCAATGTGGGTGCCACAAGATGTTTCTAGGAAAAATTATTAGGATTGGTAAAATTCATCATGTTTATCTAATTTAAATTTGTATTATATTTAAATAGGAAATTCATGATGAAGGAAAGAGGCTATAAACTTGACAAAAACAAGGATCAATTGATAAGATATAGAATCAAACCAATTGACAATGTTATGTAAAATAAGAAACATATCATGGTATAAAAGATACAATAAAATAGGTCAATTGTGTAATGTAAGATAGGAAACATAATAGGATAAAAAGATACATGGTTGGATAGGTTGATTGTGTCCTTCATAGAAAGAAACTGAACGGGCTGAAAAAGATACATAGTTATATAGGGTGACTATGTATTGAATATGAGTAAGACTAATAGTTTGTAAGAGATTGTGTTAACAGGGATGATGACGTTATAAAAATATGGAATTTTTTTTCAAGATAATATCTAAGTAAATAAAATTAATAAAACAAGCAATTAGATAAATGTGGTTGATCTAATTGGAACACATAGCATAAACCTTGCACTAATGCTAACTAGTACAAGTTTTGTATACAAAATACAAGGATCAAAGAGCAAGTAACGAAACTTGTATATAAATGTAAAATAGTTGGTCATTCCTAAATGTTTTTAAGTTATAATAAATTTTAAAATTAATGTGATAGAGAGTTGATGTAATAAAGAACTAAAAAATAATTTATGGATAGTTTTAGGGTGTTTAGGTAGAAAGGGATCTGTATTGGTGATGGTACTGGTTTGGTATTGGAGCCTACCCCTACACTTCACAATACTAAAACAATAAGGGTTTTGTGTGGTTTTCCAATATATACCATCAACTATGTGTTTATACTTGGACTAAAAACCAAGTCAGCTTTCCCCTTGGTGATGAAATCCAAGAAGGTAGATCTTAGGAAAAAAATTGTTTAATGATTTTTAGTGTTAAGTGATTTGGGAGTATGTGAAAAAGAGAAAAATAGTGTGACTAAATCCATAAATTAAAAATCCACCTGATTAGTCTATGTTTGCTAATCTAAGCATGCAAGCAATTAAAATGAAAAGTGAATTAATTATGAGGAAAATAGGTTATTTTCTTTGACTATAAATAGTATAGAGTCAATTAAGATGAAACTGTATGCAAACAATACATAATAGATTCAATAGGGTCACTACTATTCTTTGAAAGCAATATATAGAATAATATAGAGAGAAAACATGATACAAAATTATGTCGAGTTAGTCGACCTAGTTTATTGTAATGTTTTAATTTTATAGACTAAAAACTTGTGAAAAATAAGACTATAAATGAAAATAGAAATGATAGATAAGGTAAAAATTAACCTTGGTGATTTTTAAGATGCTTAATTTTCAAATTTTATGTTGTGTTTCTCAAGTGCTAATTTTAATATTCTATGAATAGATTTGACTGGGTTGATGAAGTATGCAAAACATGTGTGCTGAAATAAACGAGAACTACAAACTTGACTATGTATACAATTTTTTAACTGAAGAAGAATATTGTGTTAAGCTAATCAATATAGTCATTTATATTTGGAGAATAACTACATATAAATAATAGAGTCATTTTGGAGTGCCTGTATGTTAAACCTTCACATAGATTGTTAGATTGTATCAATAGGTTCGATGCAATATTGTAAAAAAGTAAATAATAATATGATAATAAAATAAATGTGTGGAAAAAAATCTACAGGGGTTTGATTTATGTTGGGTTCAATAGAATGTATACAAGGAAAAATTTAACTAAACTATAAATTAATCTTCTCTTAAAGAAGATAAATCACACTTACACTTTCACTTGTTGATATATTTAGATATTCAGGGTCATGACCAAGATAGATCCGCTAGACCTAACTAAGGGGTCTCTTATCACAATGACATTATTAGAGATGGTTCCATATCCTCTAATAAAGTAACACCATTTAATAACCCTATATAGGTCCTATGTTTTCATATTCACTAAGTATATGTAAAGTAATGTAAAATCTAATCTAGTGCTCAACAAAGCTTGTCGCACAAAGTGGGGGTAATAAACATAAAAAGTAAATATGCATAAAATATCTATGATTAATCCAATATATATGAAATCCTAATGCATGGGAGAGAATTACAAATGTAAATCTATCGACTTTAACAAAACATGAACAAAGTTAGGAATACTTACTTTTAAAGACGAATTTATTGAGCCTCAATATCTCCCTTAGCCAAGGTGTTTCACAAGAGGTTGTTGTGTATGTTGAAGAAGATAAGAATGGACAATGGACTATAGTTTAGCCAAGGACCTCTTAATAAATCCTAATTTTTCATAAGACAAGATTTGTATCTCTAAAAGAAGTATTGGAACCCTAAGTAATGATCCTTAAGTAGAATGGTGGATAAGAAGATGCGTAATATAATATTCTTCTTCTTCTCTTCCTAATAAATGGAAGAAATGGATGTATATATATATATATATATATATATATAAAACCATAAACCTTTTTTAAAGTTTAATCGATAAAGTTATCCTAATTTGACCTTGTATTGTTAATTGATAAAAGTAAGTTAGGGCTAGGTTTGGGTCAACCAAAGCTAACTTAAACATGTAATGTGCTAATATTAATTTGAATATAGGGTCGGCCTAGGCCAAATGTTTTTAGTAAATGTCAAAAAGGGTTTGAGGATTTGGTAGGGGATAATTAAGTTGATGAATTACTTGGAAGAGTGTGTAAGGTAGGTGACAAAACTCGGGGAAGTTTATAAGAGATGGTTGTGTAGATAGCAAGTGGTGGTATAGGGGACAATAATATTGTAAAGCACCAATGGTCTTCCCACCCCTTTATTGATACACCCTTTAAGGAATAAAATCAAAGAGATTGAGACTCGATAGGTTCCTATAAGAGAGAAATAATTAGTAATTGATAACATTTAAAAATATTATGTGTATATACTATGTAGTCATATGACTGGATGATGTAGTCATTTGACTGCACTATGTAATTATCTGACTACATCCTAAAATCATTTTAATACACCTTGCATTCATCCAACCATGTCCTATAGTCATTTGAATACATATTATATTCATATGATTGCATGGCATAGTCATCTACTTGCATAACACAGATGTCTGGCATCATAGCTTAAGATCTAGATTTTAGAAGATGCATTGGATTCTTACTTATTAGATGGATTGTAGTTGATAATGTGTTAGATATTATCTTCAAAATAAATGTATTTTTTTAATTAATTTACTTACATTGTATGTATGATATATGTTTTTAAAATGTGGGTATTGATTTTTAATTTGATTTACAGTAAAAATGTTTTTATGACTAGATTTTTGGGAAAATAAATTAATTTGATTGAAATGAAAATAGATAATTGTTAAAATTATTAAGGGAATATATGTCCATATACCTTTCCTATCACTACACCAGTGTCATACATACTATTGGTAAAGAAATCAATTAAGCCATTCATAAATAACATAACTGAGCATATGAAGTGATAAATTTCTATTGTTTATTGAACAATATTTTCTACTTTTTATTCATAAATCAATTAATCCATTCATAAATAACATAACTAACAATTTGAAGTGCGATTCAATACAAGACTACTTGCTACATAATTAATTTACGAATTAGAAAGATAAAATATTGTTCAGTGAATAATAGAAATTTATCATAACTGAATTTAATTCAAGTATATTTGAAATACATGCAAACTAAAAGTCAAGTAGCTGGAACAACCCTTTTTTAATATGTGCTTCATCATTGACATTTATATGTACTGTCTCAGTGGATTTTTCAATATCTTCTTTGGTTGTTGTATTAGTGACTCCTCTTCTTTCAGTAAGAGATCTCCCAATTGAAATTGCTCTTTCATATGGAAACTCATCCACTGCATAACCTAAAACATACAACCTCAAACATGTATAGATATTTTTATCAAATCTATTCTAAAGTTTGGATTTGACAAAAGATAGTGCACTAAATACCCTTTCATCTTCCACTAACCCTAAAATCATTGTTTGGCATAATTCATATGACCAAAAATATTCGCTAATTCTTTCTTGTAGAAAACTGGTGGGATATAATTTCTTCGATATCCTTGTAATATTACCTATTTCTATTGGTTCATCTAAGTTCATATATTGTTCAACCATTGTAATTCCAAAATTTGTTGACAATTTTTCATTAAATCTTTTTGAAAAATACCCTCAACTTTAACTCCATTAATTTCTACAAACTTACTGAAATGATTAATGAGAGTACCCATGCATTTGATAGATAAATTACTTGTTATTTATTTACCTTGTAGATTATTACAAGATATAAGATTCACCATTATTATGGATTCAAGTAACTCATCCCTTTGAAATTGATCTTGAATTTCAGCAGATAAGCTTTTAAAAATGTTACTCAATTTCATTCGTGTCTCATTTATGATATTATCATATAGAACCTGTGATATAGGTACTTCTTCAATTTATGCTCCAACCACATGAGTTAGTCTTTAAAAAGTGTGTAGTGGTATCTCCTTTCCATTAATGATAATAAAAATATGATCATTAATATTTAATTTCAAATAGTTTTTAGGGTCCTTAATATTTGTTAAAATTTGTTGATTGTCAAATATTGGTCCCTTAAAAATTTCATATGAATAGTATAATATATCAAGAGATTGATAAACATGTTTCCTCAATCATATAAAGTCAATAATATATATGGATCTCTCTTGCACATATTTTTTCAAACAATCCATTTCTTTTAACATGGGCAAAATACCACACAATGTTAGTAGGTTTTCAAAATCTGTCAAATGGTAGAATGAATCTTTTACCTTATCAACATCAATCTTATATTTAAAAATAAAATATGTCAATGATTGATATTATTTAAATATTATACATACATGCTCATACATATAAATCTATCTTGTATCAACATCTTTTAATAGTTAGTCAGTCACTCCAATCCCAAATTTTTGAAACTCTAAAAATCTTTTTGGACTGCTTGACATGTACGTGTGCAAGTCACAAATAAGATCCTCTACTTTTACAACATTTTGAAATGTTCCAATAATTTTATAAACAAGATTAATTATATGTGTCATTTTACTTACAGATAATAGGTGAGGTTTCCTTGAATGGTTCTCAAATGTATAAACATGCATGCAATCCCATGATGTGTTATTAATTGTTGTTACCTCATCAATGAAAAGAGAGATAAATTGTGTTGTTTTTATTTTTTTCTTCAAATCCTCATTTTCAATCATTATAAAAAAAATTCCATCTCCAAATCACTACTATCTGACCAATATGATTGAGGAATATTATGCAATCCAATACGCTAAAATAAAATCTTGTAATTTGAAAAATCAGAGATTGGTCTACCTCTTTTCAAAATATGATACAAAGTCAAAAAATGTACATTTTTGGCAAGTAGATTTACTTGAAAAACTTTTCCAAACTAAGTTATGATTATTCCTCCTTTCTAAATGAAGTGTTGATGATTCTAATGATTTTCATACTCTTTTGCATAACATTGATGCATGAATTCTTTTGCATTTTTCCATCTCACTATTTTTTTGATTTGTCCATCTTTGTCTTTTACCAACTCATATATTTTGCCATAATGTTTCTTAATTGTGTCCAAATTGAGGTGCATTTTATGTTCCTTTCCAATTTTTCAACTACATATTATACATTTACATTATTTTGGTGTTTCATTACTATTTTCTTGCTGTATAGATTTAATGAATGGGTATTTAGCTACCCAGTCAAACCTAAATGACCTTTCAATTGTCCATGTACTTATCTTATTTAGTATAAAATTTTTAGTTATTTTTTCAACTGAAGATTGTGTTCACTGAATAGAAATCTCATCTGGTGGTGTTGGGTACTAATTATCAACATCCATGATGATGTCCTCTAATGTCCTTTTCTTTGAATTTTATGAGGGCATTTCATACTTGGGAACATCTTCTAGTGGAGACATATCTTCAAAAGGGTTATCAATGGGTTCTACTTGAAAAATGTGTATAAATATTGTAATTATTATTAAAAATTGATCTTTAATATGGAAGTGTAAAGAATTAAAAATATAATAAATCATATAATATTTAGTACCTCTATTTGAAATTTAATATCCAGGGACGTATTCTAGTGGAGACATATCTTCAGAACAATTATAATTGGGTTCTGCATGCAAAATAGTTGTAGACTAATTATTAATAAATATTGTAACAAAATTGAAAATAAATAATAGAATAGTAAATCAGACAATATATTAGTACCTATGTCTGGTATTTCATATCCAAAAATGTCTTCCAATGAAAACATGTATTCAACACTATTATCATTGGCTTCTGCATGTAAAATGATTTTAGACTAATTATTAATAGAGATTGTAACAAAAATGTAAATACATAATAGAATAATAAATCAAATAATATTTATTACATTTATTTGGTATTTTATACCCAATTACATCTTCAAATGGAGGCATATCTTCAATTATATTATCATTGGATTTTGCATGCAAAATGGTTGTAGACATTAATTATTATTGAATCGTAATAGTAATGAATAAATAATAATAATTTATAAATTAATATTTATACCTATGTTTTCCTTCTAGATAAAATAATATAATAGGTTGTTATATTTTTTAAATTTCCTAACACCATCTAATCAACACTGTACACAATGACAATCACTCAACTACTACACACAGATGCCCAACTATTGGTTGCAGTCATCTGAATGTTGGTTGTAGTCACTTGACTGCTTCATGTAGTCACCCAACTATTCCATTCAGTCACCTAACTAATGTTTTTAGTCACTTTATTATTGGTTGTAATTATCTGACACCTCCATGTAGTCACCTGATTGCTTCACATAGTCACCTACTTGCTCTATGCAGTCACCCAAATATTGGTTGTCACCTAAAAACTACTTATAGTCATAAGATAATTTATTGTATTCATTTATCACTTATTTTATATCATATGACACATTTTTATTTGCATGCATCACCTTCTTGATGTTGTCTATCACCTTGTTACTGTCAATTGGTTGCTGGTTATAGAAACATGATAGCAGATACCAATGCTTGAGATAGTTTTTACTTAAGGAGTGAATACCATATATATAGTGGTGAATACCCTCATATTAGATTTTTTGGTATTAAAGATATACATTTATAAGGGGAAATTTATTTTAAAAATTAGGTGAGCTGACCCTTAAATTTAAATTCTACTCTAAAATTTAAATTTTACCCTAAAATTTAGATGATCTCAAATTGTCAGGTATCCCACAAAATCACCAAATGTTGACTTTGAAAAATGGAATATTCATTTATTAATGAAGATTCACCACTGAAAAAGACTTGTGTGTATGTTGTTGTAACAATGAAAACTACATAAGGTATTTTTGCACAGATATTTAAACCGATTTGAAAAACACATTTTTTGATAACAAAGCAATGGTTCAAGGTTTTGGGAGATGATGTCAAAAACATAATATATGACAACATGACTATAAGATCACCTAGATACAAATGAATAAATCTTTTTATGGCTCAGATTAGCTCGGCTACATACAACCTCACAAATGGCACATCGATTGCTACAAAACCTACAATAATGGATTTATTGATGATAGCCATGGTAGAATTAGCTTGAACTTCCTTACATTTGAGGCTTCTACATTCTAATTATAATTTCAATTAATTAATAATTGTTTCTAATACTTTATAGGTTCTTTGCCATTCCTATTGACATGTGAAATTAATGCTTTGCATTAAATATGCCAATTAATAAGTGAACATCCCATGTATGATGATGATGATGATGATGATGATTGCCTCAATTTATGTGAAAGTAACAAATAAATATAATCTTTTAATCTAATCAATGGACATAAAATAATATTATTATATATTATTAGTAAAAAATGTGCATGCAAAAAGAGTTTAACTTTGAAAAAGTAATAAATATAAGTCACATGATGTTGTTGATTGGTCATAAGTTTCTAAGATTAATTGGAGTTTAAAATAAATTTTATTTATGTGAAGGCAACAATAACATATGATGTTCTAGGCCAATCAATGAAAATTAAATAATATTATTATATACTATCGGTTAAAAACCTACATGTTAGAAGAGTTGTAATTTGAAAAATTAATAAATATAAATCACATGATATTATTGATTGGCCAAAAGTGGCAAAGATTAATTAGAGTTTAAACTCAATTGAAGGCTAGAGTATCCCTTTGGGACTAATAATAGGTCACACATTACACATTTTAATGCATGCAAAGCATAATGCTAAGGTGTATGTGTGAGGCATAGTAGGTTGTGGGTTAAAATCCTAACAAGGGAGGATGGATTAATTTATTTGACTGTGAAGAGTATAGAGTTAGTTTAGTCAACACTGTATGTGAACATTAAAGAATAGAGTCGATAGGGTCACTACTATTCTATGAAATCAATATCCAGAAGAACATAGTCAAATAGGTCAAATAAAGAGAAGACATGATATATAACTATATTAAGCTATTTGACCTAGTTTGTTGTAAGGTTGTAGTTTTATAGACTACAAACTTGTGAAAAACAAGATTATAAATGAAAAATAAGGTAAGAATGAACCTTGGAGATTTTTAAGATGCTTAATTTGAAAATTTTACATTGTGTTTCTCAAGTGATGATTATAATATTATGTAAATAGATTTGAATGAGTCGATGAAGTATGCAAAACATGTATGCTAAAATAAAAGAAAAATGTGAACTTGACTTTGTATACAATTTTGTAATTGAAGAAGACTATGTCAAGCTGATCAATCCAGTCACTTGTATTTGGAGAAGACCTACATATAAAAAATATTATCAATTTGGAGTGAATGTGTGTTAAAGTTTCACACAAAATATTAGACTATATCGATAAGTTTGATGCAATACTATAAAAAATAAATATATATATTATATGATAATAAAATGAATTCATGGAAAAAAAACCTACAAGGATTTGATTCATGTTAGGTTCACCAAAATGTATACAAGATAAAATTTAACTGACCTACAAATCAATCCTAGTTCGGAGAAGATAAACCACAATTACACTTTCCCTTATTGATATATTTAAATATTTGAAGTCATGACCAAAATGGATCTGCTAGACCTAACCAAGGGGTCCCTTATCATAAGAACATCACTAGAGATGGTTCCAAAGCCTCTAGTCAAGTAACACCATGTAATAACCCTATATAAGTCCCATGTTTTCATATTCACTAAGTATATGCAAATTAAATAAAAATATAATCTGGTGTTCACCAAAGTTTGTGGCACAAAGTGGAGGTAAAAAAAAATAAAAAAGTAAACATGCATAAAAGATCTATACTTAAGCCAATGTATATGAAATTCTAATGCATGGGAGAGAAGTACAAATGCAAATATATCTACTTTAACAAAGGATGAACAAAGTTAGGAATATTTACCTTTGATGACGAATCCACCAAGCCTCAATATATCCCTTGGCCAAGGTGCTTCACAAGAGGTTTTTGTGTATGTTGAAGAAGCTAAAGATGGACAGTAGACTATAGGTCAGCCAAAGACCTCCTAATAAATCCCAATTTTCCACAAGACAAGATTCGTATCTTCAAAATAAGTATTGGAACCCTAAGTAATGCTCCTCAAGTAGAATGGTGGATAAACAAATACATAATATAGTGTTCTTATTATTTTCTTAATAAATGGAAGAAATGAATATATATATATATATATATATATATATATATATATATATATATATATATATATATATATATATATATATATATATATATATATATATATAGTAGAATGGTGGATAAGCAAATGCATAATATAGTGTTCTTATTATTTTCTATATATATATATATATATATATATATATATATATATATATATATATATATATAACCCTAAATCTTTATGAAATTTCAATCGACAGAGTCAACCCAATTTGACTTTATATCATTAATTGATAAAATTAAGTTAGGTCTCAGTCTGGTTTAGCCAAGGCCGATTTAGACTCGTAATTTAATAATATTAATTTCAATATAGGGTCATCCTAGGCTGACAGTGTTCATTAAATGTCAAAAATGGTTTTAGGCTTAAGTAGGGGCTAATTAAGGTGGTGAATTTCTTGGAGGAGTGTGTAAGGGAGGTGTCAACGTTTGGAGAAGTTTATAGGAGATGGTTATATAGATAACAAGTGGTGGTATAGGGGACAATAATATTATAAAGCACCAATGGTCTTTTCACCCCTTAACTGATGCACCCTTTAAGGTGTGAACTCAAAGAGATTGAGAATCGATAGGTTATTGTAAGAGAGAAAGCATCAATAACTGATAATGTTTGAAAATATTATGTGTATACACTACGCAATCATATGACTGCATGTTGTAGTCATCCTAATGTAGGGTGAAATTGTCTGACTGTACCCTAAAATCATTCAACTACAACTTTTAGTTATCAAACTATGTTTTGAAGTCATTTGACTGCATCCTATAGTCATCTAATTGCATGGCATAATCATCCATATGCATAGCACATACGACCAACATCACAACCTAAGATCTAGATTTTAGAAGATGCATTGGATTCTTACTTGTTAGATGGATTGTAGTTGATAATTTGTTAGATATTATCTTGAGAAGTAATATTATTTTAATTAATTTAGGTACACTATTGTATAATATATGTTTTTAAAATGTGAGTGTCAATTTTCAATTTGATTTGCAGTAAAAATGTTTTTATGATTGAGTTTTTGGGAAAATAAATTAATTTGATTGAAATGAAAATAGATAATTTTTAAAGTTATTAAGGGACTAGATTTTTATCTACTTTTCCTATCACTACACCAATGTCATACATACTATTGGTAAAAGAATTAATTAAACCATTCATAAATAACACAATCGAGCATATAAAGTGATAAATTTCTATTGTTTATTGAACAATATTTTCTCTTTTTAATTCATAAATCAATTAAGTGATTCTTAAATAATATAAATAATCATATGAAGGATTTATGAATTAAAAAAAGAAAATGTTGTTCAATAAACAATATAAATTTATTGCAATTTAATTTAATTCAAGTATATTTGAAATACATACAAATTAAAACTTAAGTAGCTGGAATAGCCCTTTTGCAATATGTGCTTCATCATTGACATCTATATATACTATCTCAGTGGACTTTTCAATATCTTATTTGGTTGTTGTATTAGTGACTTTTCTTCTTTTAGTATGATAACTCTCAATTTAAATTTCTCTTTCATATGGAAACTCATCCAATACATAACCTAAAACATACAACCTCAAACATGTATCAAGATTTTTATAAAATTTGTTCTAAAGTTTGGATTTGACAAAATATAGTGCACTAAATACCCTTTCATCTTCCACCAACTCCAAAATCATTGTTTGGAAAAATTCATATAACAAAAAATATTAACTAATTCTTTTTTGTAGAAAATTATTGGGATACAATTTCTTCCATAGACTTGTAATACCACCTATTTATGTTGGTTCATCTAAGGTCAAATATTGTTCAACCATTGTAATTCCAAAATTAGTTGATAGTTTTTTCAGTAAATATTTTTCTAAAATACCCTCAACTTCAAATCCATTAATTTCAAAAAACTCACTGAAATGATTAATGAGTGTACCCATGAATTTGATAAATAAATTGCTTGTTATTTCTTTATCTTATAGATTATTCTAAAATATAGGATTCACCACTCCCATGGCTTCAAGCAACCCATCCCTTTGAAATCCATCTCAAATTTCAGTAGATAAGCTTTTTGAAATGTTAATTTCATTCATGTCTCATTTATGACATTATCATATAGAACACATGATATAGGTACTTCTTCAGTTTTTACTCCAACCACATGAGTTAGGCTTTGAAAAGTGTGTAGTGGTATCTCCTTTCCATTAATGATAGTACAAAGATGATCATTAATATTGAATTTCAAATAGTTTTTAGGGTCCTTAATATTTGTTAAAATTTGACAACCATCAAATATTGGTCCCTTAAAACTTTTATTCGAGTAGTATAATATATCAAGAGATTGACAAACATATTTTCTTAATTGTATGAAGTCAAATATATATATGGATCTCTCTTTCACATGTTGTTTCAAACAATGTATTTATTTCAACATGGGAAAAATACCACACAATATTAGTAGGGTTTCAAAATATGTTAAATAATAGAATAAATATTTTACCTTGTCAACATCTATTTTATATTTAAACATAAAATATGTCAATAATTGATATTCTTTAAATATTTTAGATACATGATCGTACATAGAAATTAATATTGTATCAACATCTTTTAATATTTTTTTACCATCAGTCACTCCAATCCCATATTTTTAAAACTCTAAAAACAGTTTTGGACTACTTACCATGTATGCGTGCAAGTCAAAGATAAGCTCCTCTACTTTTGAAACATTTTGAAATGTGTTAATACTTTTGTAAACAAGCTTCAATCTATGTATCATGTAGTGGATTAGAGTCATATATGGGGCAACTATAATTTGTAGGCAAAAACCAAGACCAATTTTGTTCCCCTACATTACTAATGCCCCATACACACCACCAAAAACTAACTTGGTACCTATATCATAATAATTCATCTCAATTATATCTACCAAATTAGAAATAACCAATTTAAAAAGGCTCTTAGAATTATAATTTTATTTCATTTTACTTATAGATAATAGATGATGTTTCCTTGAATGATTCTCAAATGTATAAAAATGCATGTAAACCCATGATGGGTTGTCAACTGTTGTTACCTTATTAATGGACAATGAGGTAAACTGTGTTTCTTTTACTTTTTCCTTCAAACCCTCATTTTCAATCATCGTGAATAATTTTGCCATCTCCCAAGTATTTCTATCTGACCAATATTGAGGAATGTTATACAATCCAATATGCTAAAATAAAATCTTGTAATCTGAAAAAGTAGAGATTAGTTTGCCTCTTTTCAGAATATGATATAAAGTGAAAAAATGTATATTTTTGGTAAGTAGATTGACCTGAACAACTTTTTGAAACTGAGATGTGATTATTCCTCCTTTCTGAATGAGGCGTTATTGATGCTTCTTATGATTTTCATAATATTTTGCATAACATTGATGTATGCATTCTTTTGCATTTTTCCACCTCACTATTTTTTTAATTTGTCCATCTTTGTCTTTTACCAACTCATATATTTTGTCACAATATTTATTAATTATGTCCAACTTGAGTTGCATTTTATGTTCCTTTCCAAGTTTCCAACTTCATATTATAAATTTGTATTATGTTGGTGTTTCAGTACTAGTTTCATACTGTACAAATTCAATGTATGGGTATTTAGCTACCCAGTCAAACTTAAATGACCTTCCAATTGTCCATGTACTTCTTTTCTTTTGCAAAATTTTTAGTACTTTTTTCAACTAAAGAATGTGTTGTTTGAATATAAATTTGATCTAGTGGTGTTGTGTACTCATTATCAACATCCATGATGATTTTCTCCAATGTCTTTTTCCTTGAATTCTAAGAGGGTATTTCATATCCGGGGACATCTTCTAGTGGAGGCATATCTTCAAAAGGGTTATCAATTCGTTCTACTTATAAAATGGGTGTAAATATTATAATTATTATTAAAAATTGGTCTTTAACATGAAAATGTAAGTAATTAACAATAAAATAAATCATATAATATTTAGTACCTCTATTTGAAACTAATATCCAGGGACATCTTCTAGTGAAGGCATATCTTCAAAACTATTATCATTGGGTTCTGCATGGAAAATGGCTGTAGATTAATTATTAATAAAGATTGTAACAAAAGTGCAAATAAATAATAGAATAGTAAATCAAATAATATTTAGTACCTATGTCTATTATTTTATACCCAAAGTATGTCTTCCAATGGAGGCATGTCTTCAAAACTATTATCATTGGGTTCTGCATGCAAAATGGTTATAGACAAATTATTAATAAAGATTGTAACAAAAGTGAAAATAAATAATAAAACAATAAATCAAATAATATTTAGTACTTCTATTTGGTATTTCATACTTAGTTACGTCTTCTAATGGAGAAATATATTTGATTGTATTATCATTCGATTCCACATACTAAATGGTTATAGACATTAATTATTATTAAACCCTAATAGTAATGAATAAATAATAATAGTTTATAAATTAATATTTATACATATGTTTGCACTTTGGATAATATAAGATAACTAGTTATTCTATTTTTTAAATTTTATGACGCCATCAAATCAACATTGCACATAAATGACAATTACTCGATTACTGCACACAGATGCCTGACTGCTAGTTTCAGTCATTCAATTGTTGGTTGCACTCACTTGACTAATTCACATAGTCACCTGACTATTCCACATAGTCACTTGACTAATGGTTGTAGTCACTTGAATATTGCTTGCAGTCACCCAAATTCTCTATGTAGTTTCCTGACTACTTCACATAGTCACCTGATTGCTCTATGCAATCACTCAAATGATGGTTGTTTTCACTTGATAGCTACCTATAGTCACCCAATAGTTTCTCATAGTCATTCAACACTTGTTTGCTATCATATGACACCTTATTGTCATGCATCACCTTCTTGTTGTTGTTTGTTACCTGGTTACTGTCACCCCACTGATGGCTATAGAAGCATGACAATGAATACCGATGCTTGAGATAGTTTTTACTCGAGGAGTGAATACCATATATATATATAGTGGTGAATGCTATCGAATTGGTTTTCTTTGTACTGTAGATATACATTTATAAGGATAAATTTATTTTAAAAAATAGTTGAACCGACCCTTAAATTTAAATTCTACTCTAAAATTTAGGTGATCCCACATTGTCGACTATCCCACAAAATCACCAAATGCTGACTTTAAAAAATGAAATATTCATGTATTAACGAAGAATCACCACTAAAAAAATACCTGTGTGTATGTTATTGTAGTAATGAAAACTACATAAGATATTTCTGCACAGACATTTAAACTAGTTTGAACAACACATTTTCTGCTAGCAAAGCAATGGTTTGAGGTTTTGGGAGATGACATCAAAAACAAAATCTATGACAACATGACTGTAAGATGACTTCGATATAAACAAATAAATCTTTGTATGGCTCAGATTAGTTTGGCTACATACAACCTCACAAATGACACATTAGTTGCTACAAAACTTACAATAATGGATTTATTGATGATGGCCATGGTAGAAGTAGCCTACACTTCCTTCCATTTGAGGCTTTTGCATTCTACTTACAAGTTCAATTAATGAAGAATGGTTTCCCACACTTTCTAGGTTCTTTACCATTCCTGTTGACATGCAAAATTAATGCTTTGCATTAAATATGACAATTAACAAGTGAACATCCCATGTATGATGATGATAGTGATGGGATTCTATTGCATAACTGGTGATGGTGATTACCTCAATTTATGTGAAAGCAACAATAATATATAAATTTGTAATCCAATCAATGGACATAAAATAATATTATTGGTTAAAAGCGTGCATGTTATAAGAGTTAAACTTTGGTTGATTGTAGGTAGAGGGGGATCAACAATGGGATGGGGGTCAATGACTTTGGTTGATTATTTCTTGACATGGATGGATGGAAAGCAAATATGGGTCAACAATTGATTGATTGGTCCTTGCAAAGGGTGGCTGATAGGTAAATGGGGGTAAAAAGTCAATTGATAACTTCCTAAGAGGTTTGGATTACGAGCGAATGGGGGTTAACAATTAGTTGATTGATTTCTAGTAGGGATGAATGGTAATGGAATGGGGGTCACCATTGAGTTGACTGCTTCAAGATAGGCATGGATGGGGGTCAAAAGCCAACTAAGTACTTTCTATCAAGGATGAATGACATGTAAATAAGGATCAACAATTAGTTGATTTCATGTCGTTAGGTGTGGATGGCAAGTTAATTGTGGTCAAAAGTCAATTAACTTCATTTTGGGTCAGTTGTATTAAACTTACATATTTGATATATCAAACTTTTTAGTAGATAGTCTTCATATTACAAATGAAACCTTATCTTAGTTTAGAAAGCACTCTACCTTACACAAATCTGATGGATATTCATAACTTTATATTTTGAAGTTGGTAGAGTATGAATGACACCACATCATAAATTGCTTGACTTATAATGACATCCAAATCAGAAATTAACACTTTCAGTGACTTATTAATGCTTTTTTGACTTAAAAATAATCCAACTCTTACCTACGGGTGACATCTTGTCTAGTGGACTTCTACTGAAATGTTTCTTTTCCCATGCGTGGCTTCTAGTTCACTTGGGAGCCCCGCTACCTACGATTTGTCGGTGAAACAATGGTAAAATGATAGAAATCTTAATCGAGATGATCACACAATGGCTTACCAACTCTGGCGTGAGATTTACGAAGAAACACCATTTGGCATTAAAACCAGCAGGAGAACAGCAGAGATGGAGATAAAAATGGGCACATTTGGTGGGCACATAGGCCATGGATTGGCCATGATGGCAATAGGGGTGTGGCACATCCTCAACACTGCGAGGAACTACGCTCGCTCACACTCCCACTTCGACACCAGGCCCTGGTTCACTGTGAACGCCAGATCGTTGAGTAAACACTTGGAGCTTTACACAATCATGCTGTTCACGGCGATTTCGATAACAACAGAACTATTCGTGAGCCCTGCGAGGCACAGGCCATGGGATCCCGACGGCTCCATTCCCCTTTCGCACATGAACCGCGTGGAGCACGCCACCATCTCCCTCTCCTTCTTCGTCTACGCCCTGGTGGCGTTGGCGGTGGACAAGTACCAGGTTCCGACCCCAGAGGGGCTGATGCATGCGCTGGCGGCAGTGGGCTTCGCGGAGGAGCTGCTGCTGTTCCACTTCCACTCCACCGAGGCGGTGGGGGTGGAAGAGCACTACCACTGGCTGCTGCAGGTGGTGATCGGGGTCAACCTCGGAAGCACGCTGGCGGAGGCGGGATGCCCTCACAGGCCCCTGGTGGCGCTGGTGCGATCGGCGTCGGTTGCGATGCAGGGACTCTGGCTGATCCACATGGCATTCGCTCTCTGGATTCCGTCCTCCATTCCCCGCGGCTGCGCTCTACATAAATCGAAGGATGTTTTCGTTGCCAAATGCAGCAGCCCCGAGGCGACTGCGAGGGCTATCGGGATGGCCAATCTGCACTTCACTTGGGATCTCCTCTTGGTCCTCCTCCTCACTTTAGGCATGTTGTTCTGGTACACTAATACTAATAATACTGCCAAGAGAATTGCAGCTTACCGGCCTGTGGATTTGAAAGAATATGATATGCCAACTCCTGACAGATATTGCGGCTCCCGCAGCTCGCCTTCAGATCACGACATTCCTCCTAATATAGGTTTGATGAATCTTCCGCACTCAACGATTCCAGTGGCTCAAACGTTACAATATAACGATACCAGTGGCTAAAACTTTTCATTGAAGTGGGATATGAGAGTGGGCCTAAGTTCGTAACATCGGGGATGGGTTATGTTGGGTACGCATTAAAAAGTGCTATCTCTATTCAAGATATCCCCATAATCACTTATTGAAAGTGTTCAATAGAGCAAATAAAAATGAAATTTGAGTTGGTAGTTACAAATCACTTGTTTCTGACTACTAATCTAAACCTTTGAACTTTAACATATATAAATATATTATAATGTGTAAAAACTTCTATTGACATATTATATTGTTATCAATTTATTATTTATTATTTCATATATTTGATTGAGAGAAAACATATTTTTGAATTGATTTATTACAAAATAAATTAGTATTAAAATATATAAATAATGTTTCAATTAAGAATGGATTTTTACATGATTTTTTCCTGAACAACTAACATATTATATAACCATTACTTTATGTATTCTAAAGTCCAAAGTCAAAATTTATATTCACGTGTTTTTACACAAAGTTTATAAAGATGCAGAATAAAAATTACAAACTGAGCTCTGCGAGGGTTTTTCATGTGCTAATGTCACATTGCCATTGTTACTATGGGAAGAACTTGATTTTTACTTTTGATAGAAGCATGCGTTTATTACGTTGCACCCATTCCATTACTACCCTCAAGGCAATGTTAGCTTTTGAACGTTCTCCTCCTCGATACCTACAACATTTGTTGCAAGTGCTTCCAACGGAGTTGTAAATAACAATGGCACCAAAGAAAGTGTGAAAATTTGTCCCAAAAGTCTTTCACAAGGCTCTAATACTATCCTTATAGCTCTTCCTAATGTTGTTTTAGACTGTCTTAATTTGATAAAGCTTGCAAGTTTTTCAAACAATTTACACTTTTAGTTTATTTTGTTGGTTGTGTCCACCAACCTCTACCTCATGGTGTTAAGCTTGAGGGAAAATTAGAATTTGAGAAAATGGTTCTTTTCTATTTAAGCTAATTAATGCCAATATTGGGTTCATAATACTTTGACAACACCTCATGGTGTTGAGCTTGAGGGAAAATTAGAATTTAAGCAAATGGATTTTTTCTATTTAAGCTAAATAATGCCAACCATGGTTGTGTTATTGTCACTCATGGATCTTGGCTCATTCAAAACACTCTAGTAGTGTTTTCCCACTAGACCTGAGACACTATTGTCTTTGAGCATGCTAAGCTCAAATTCCTTGTCTAGATAGAGATTTGAGGCCTCACCATGCCCTTGTGGTATTTTATGAAACAATTGGTCAAACCCTTAGGGTGTTTCATAGGGTTTGAACCTAATTAATTCTATGTAGCTCAACCTCAAAAACATATTTGCATTGAAGTAGATATTTTTAAAAACCTTTAAGGAAACCATTGACATTAAATTTGGTGATAGAAGATCACACAACATGTAATTTATATAATTTTTCTCAACACTTACTTCCACTACCAAGCTACAGATCACAAAATTTGTGATTGCCCATTAATGGCCATTGTTAAACCTACACCACTTCTCAAAAGCTCCCCAACATGAATAAAAATGCTCAGACATCTACAGACGGGTGAACTATAGTTTCAAACAAGAAAAACTTGTGTTCAGGAGGCAAGGCTCCAAACTTTATGTACAAACCTATACGAGGTTTTTTGGCTACCCCTTAGCTAGTTTCTACTACCCAACAAGTGCTTTGCTCTTAGCCTATAACATGTCTAGGGATACATGTGGATAAATTTTGGATTACATAATATTTCATATTATCTTGTCACCTTTCTCTACGATTCTTATAATTTAGTAGGGTCATCTTATGAAATAACCATGGCCTAAGTAGAATATATATGATTTAGTGGTTCATCTTTGATAATCATATTATGAATTTTATTCTTACTGCATTACTATGGAGGTTGGTTCCTTGAAGTGGCTTAATCATATTGAATGAGTGTTATGTTCTTTTATAAATTATTATTATGTATCTACTTATTCTGTTCATATTTTTGTAATATATTAATCCATTGGAGTAAATTATCTAAGTAATTTCATTGCAAGTTATATTTGAACATTGATTTAGGCAAGTTTTTATTGCATTATTTTTTGGGGATCTGAGGTTATTGTTGTCCTGAGAGTTGAAGGATCAAAAAATTTAACTTTCAATCCAGGAAGAATTTAATATTTTCATCACCGTAGTATTGGTCAAATTATTTTTTTAAAAGTTTGCATTAAATTTTCACAATAGTGAAAATTAGCAGTCATTGTATGCATTTTCATGAGATGATCTTAATGGTAAAATATGTTGGTACCCACTTTTCAATCTCAAACCCATCTATCCTAGGGTTCATGCATGGTTGGTCCTAACACTCCTAGCTATGGGAAAGGGAAAAAAACTCAAAATATGCCTCAAAAGGATGGCATGTAGTCTATATTTGTAGATCCTTTAGTTTATTATGTGGTTCACCAACATCATTCAGATATGCAAATCATGGTGAATAAAAATGATCTCGATGCAATAAATTGGGACATCATTGGGGTAACAGGGGACATCACTGATGTAAAGAATCAGTTGGAAACTATTAGTGGGAAATTGACCACTCTTTCCACTCATATTTAGCCAAATAATCCTCCACCACTCCATTTTGGTTCTCCCAATGATAAAAATCACAACTCCAATACTATTTTGAAGTACATGATTCCAAAAGTGGAAGTGTGAAAATTTGATGGCAAGGATTCACTCACTTAGATTAATTAAATGGAAAATTTATTTGATCTACATCTAACCCCCAATGCATAAAAGGTGGTCATGGCATCTCTATATCTATAACATGATCAATTCGTTTGGTATCAGTGGTTGTATGCTCAAAATAAAAATAAGGATCTTCATGCTATCTGGTTGGTATTTATGCATGAGCTACAAATGTGCTATCACAAAAACATCCCTAAAAACTACTTCAGTTAGTTAGCAAAGTTATGAAAAAAGGACTTGTCAAGGATTATATTTATCAATTCTAAAATCTCTACTTACACATGGATGACATCAATGAAGACAACATGAATGACTTCTTCTTCAGTGGACTCAAAGATAACATCCAACTTGATGTTCTCATGTGTAATCCAAGTTTAGTATTGGAATATGTCATATTAGAACACATAGAAGATGAAATAGATCTGGTCAAACAAAGGTATTTTACTACTATTATAAAATGTAATTCCCCAACATAATCATTTAATTAGCCTATAATATTAAATCCTCGATAAATAAGAGAGAAGCATGCAAAAGGGTTATGTTTCAGTCGTGATAGAAAGTGGAGTCAAGGACATAAATATGTTGAGAATAAGTTGTTCTAAATTTAAGGATCCAATTAAGATTAAGAATATGATGTGGCTTCAGGTGATGGAGAGGAAGAGACATAGGAGGAATCTACAAACACCCACCCTACAATATCTTGTCATGCACTTTTAGGTATTAACATACATCAAACACTTAAGGTTGTGGGCTTCCACAAGAAACATAAGAAACACATGTTTATTGAATCAAGGAGTACACATAACTTCATCAATAGTAAGTTGGCTACTCATTTGAATTATTTCATTTACCCATCTCTATAATTTCAAGTCATGATTATATATGGTGGCACACTTAAATGTTCTAAGAAATGTCATATTGTTAAGCTTGATATGGGAGATTACATGCTAGATTATACTATGTTACTTCCATGGGTGGGGTGTTAGGAACCCCTTATCCAAAGGAAGCACAATTGATTACTTTCTTATAAGCAATTAAACATAGAATTATACCAGAATGATAAAGTAACTAGAAACTTGAGACAACAAAGACTTTGAGAGACAATACACACTCTTGTATTAAATATTACTAGAAGAAAATACAATAAGGAAGATGCCACTTCTTCCTCCACCTCAAAGGCTTGCCACACCTCAAGACCTTCTTCCCTCTCTCTCTTGCTCAACACAACAACTCTATAGCTTGAGTTATTATCCCTCCTTGATTGCTTCAGCTGATCTCCTTGACCTTACACCTGTAGATCTCCTTGACCTTGCTTGCTTCACTGCTTTTACTTGCTTGCTTGATAATTACAATACATGCCTCATGGGTCTTTAAATAGAATCCCATGGTTACAAAAATAGAACTCTAACTACAATAATTAGACACGCAGCTCGTGACTATAATTAATCATTTGACATGCAAACACTCACTTCACTTAACTGACTATTCGTTAATAACAATTCTGGAACACACAGGCGACCGACGCCGGTCCCTGCTTTCCTGGTGCTGCCGACGTCGACCGACTAGCTACCGTCGCCAGTTGCCTTCTACACTGCATCTGACTGATGTCGGTCATTCTACCGATGATGGTTCTTCTAGTTCTTCAGGAACCTCTTCTTTGTGTTTGCAAATAGTTGAAGCTTTTAGCTCCACACCCTAACAATCTCCCACTTGGAGATAAACAGCTGCTACTGTACCTATACCTATACACCATCTATTTTGTTTCCTTGGCTTTGTATCCCTCTTCAAAGTAACTCTTGAAGACCAACCACCACAAGACCTGTGATGCTATACCTATCACTTATGCCAAAAGAATTTTGTTGCTCCCAAATTCTTCATGACATACTTCTAAACCAACTCTACCCTTAGCTCAGAAAACTCCCTGTATATGAAACCCTGCAACAAGTAACACAATACAGTAATAGGATAATGTAGCTAATATTATCCAACCTGGTAAAGATAAAATACAATGGTCAAACCTCCATTGTTCTGTAGCCTAATCAAGACTATATGCCCTAGCCTTCTGTCTCACGTGTCCATCCACTCTCTTCTCTAATATGGGAATCCATCCCTCTATCCAGTGCTTCCTTCCAGCTGACAACTCTACCAACAAATACTTGTTTGGTTCTTCTCCAAGGACTCACACTCCTCATCCATGCCAAGCTCCCACTATTTTTGGACTCTACCTGCATTGCTTCTTCCATCTTCCTAGTTCTTGACTATCAGTAAGCAATATAAAGAAGGTGAACAATAAATATGAGGTTCACTTACCATTTTTGACCTCCATATGGGTGTTTGAGACTCATTGACAGCTTGCTGTCCACCCATCATCCATTCTAGTGACCGATCTCGACCATCTCCCAGTCTGCTCTCGATCGATGTTGGTTCCCTGCACTGACCCTGACTGTCGACGTCGTTTCCCTGGCCGACACTGGTGTCCCCCCTACTGACGTCGGTCCTGATGAACGACGTCAAAATTAAACTGCCCGACCTACCGACCCTACTGGTCTGCACATGATCGATGCCAGTATCTGGCTGACCGACGTCGGTCCCAAGTGATCGACATCGGTGTCTGTGTGTTCCTGTAAGTGATGAAATATTCATCTGTGAGCTCATCTTGGATCAAACCTCTATCCATACTGCCCTGCTTAGATTTATTTAGCCCCTGTGACTGATCTCTATCCTTCATTTCCTCCATAAACACCAAGGCTTCTTTATTCCTGTCAAAAGCATCAAATTTCCTTTACCTGTAATGAACTCTATCTATGCTTTTCGAATCTGAACACATACCTTTTGAATCAGGAACGTCCATTCCCTTCCTATTCATGTGACCAAGCCTATTAAGCCACATCTTCAAATCTACAGCTGAAGTAGATAAACCAGAAGTAGAATCAGCAATACAAGTAGATAGATAAAGAGTATCTACTTTCTTACCTCTTGCTAGAATAAGTGCACCCTTGGTAACCTTCCAAGAATTCATTGTGAGGGTTATTGTGCATCCCTTATCACCTAACCTTCCTACAGAAATCAAACTCTGCTTCAGAATTGGGACATGCATGACCTCCTTCAACACCCATGTGTTGTCAATCTGCAATCTCAACTGCACTTTCCCTTTGCCAACTATCTAACAAGGCGTAACATCCCCTAAATAAAGCACTCCAAAGTCTCCCTGTTCATACTCATGGAACAAATCTCTGTTTGGGGATGCATGAAAAGATGAACCATAATCTAAAATCCATGATCCTACCTGACTATCCAAAGAAAGTATGAGAGCATCCTACACCATAATATTTGCATCTTTTGCTTCTTCAATACCTGCATGTTGATTCTCTTTATCTCTCAACCAACACTCCTTCTTTGTATGTCCTTTCTTTTCACAAAACCAGCAGGTAACACCTTTGGACTCAGATCTCCTTCTCGACCTTGATTTCCCTTGCTCAACCTTCTCCCTTTGCCTTCCCCTACTTTCTGCACTTAGAGCATTCCCTGATGATTCACCTGTGCTTCTCCTGCGTATTTCCTCATTCAAGATCACACTCACAACATCATCAACTTTTAATATTTTAGAAGTAGATGCAAAATTACTTACTGCCATAACCAAACTATCCCAACTTTCAAACAAAGAACATAAAATCAAGAGAGCCTTTACCTCATCATCAAAAACAATATTGACTAAAGCTAATTGGTTTACCAGACCATGGAAATCACTGAGATGAGTATGTACTGATCCACCTTCCTGCATTTGCAAAGTAAATAGTTGCTTCATAAGATATACCTTATTAGAAGCTGAGGGCTTTTCGTATAAATTCACCAAGGACTTTATCAACTCTTCCGTTGTCTTGCACTGTGATAAGTTGGAAATCACAGATGATGCAAGGCTCAACCTTATGGAACCGAGAGCCTTTCGATCAAGAACACTCCATTCTTCATCCTTCATATCTGTGGGCTTGCATGCAACCCCACCCAACGGTAAGTATAGATCCTTCTGATACAGATAATCCTCAATCTGCATCCTCCAATGTTGATAATTCTTGCCGTTAAACTTCTCCATTCGTAGCTTACTTTCTTCTGCCATTGCTGAACTCCCACTCAATTAGAAAACCCTGTGAATGACCTGTAATAAAAAACAATACCCTGCTTCCTGCAAACCGTAGCTCTGATACCACCTGTTAGGAACCCCTTATCCAACGGAAGCACAATTGATTACTTTCTTATAAGCAATTAAACATGGAATTATACCAG
Source organism: Torreya grandis (assembly GCA_037957365.1). NCBI lineage: Eukaryota > Viridiplantae > Streptophyta > Pinopsida > Cupressales > Taxaceae > Torreya > Torreya grandis. Next base: position 1,542,334 of record JARHVA010003036.1, on the reverse strand, counting down.
AATGATAAAGTAACTAGAAACTTGAGACATCAAAGAATTTGAGAGACAATACACACTCTTGTATTAAATATTACTAGAAGAAAATACAATAAGGAAGATGCCACTTCTTCCTCCACCTCAAAGGCTTGCCACACCTCAAGACCTTCTTCCCTCTCTCTCTTGCTCAACACAACAACTCTATAGCCTGAGTTATTATCCCTCCTTGAATGCTTCGGCTGATCTCCTTGACCTTACACCTGTAGATCTCCTTGACCTTGCTTGCTTCAATGCTTTTACTTGCCTACTTGATAATTACAATACATGCCTCATGGGTCTTTAAATAGAATCCCATGGTTACAAAAATAGAACTCTAACTACAATAATTAGACATGCAGCTCGTGACTATAATTAGTCATTTGACATGCAAACACTCTCTTCACTTAACTGACTGTTCATCAACAGCAGTTCTGGAACACACAGGTGACCGAAGCTGGTCCCTGCTTGCCTGGTGCTGCCAACGTCAGTCGACTAGATGCCATCGCCAGTTGCCTTCTACACTGCATCTGACTGATGTTGGTCATTCTACCGACGCCGGTTCTTCTGGTTCTTTAGCAACCTCTTCTTCGTGTCTGCAAATAGTTGAAGCTTTTAGCTCCACACCCTAACATGGGGTAGACATTATTTTTGGAGTATAGTGGCTTATATCCTTGGGAATAATATATATGAATTTATAATAACTGTTCATGCACTTTCATTTTGTGGATTACAAAAAAAATATCCATAATTTGTCAGTTCACACCAGATGATGAAGATTCTCAAAAAAGGGTCTGAAAGATTTGTAGCATGATTTTTATCCATAGAAGTTCAACCAAAAAAAGGTGTCTACACATTCTAATCTACAAATTAATCTTAACGACCACCCAAATATTTTTGGTGATATGACAAAAGGACTACCACTAAGTAGAGAACATGATCATGTCATTTACCTACTTCTAGATAGTCAACCACCTAACATCAGACCATATAGGGATCCATATGCCCAAAATAGTGAAATTAAAAATATGGCACATGAGATATTCAAGGTAGGTATTATTAGACATAGCCAAAGTGAATATTTATCCCCCTTGGTCATGGTGCATAAGAAAGATGAAACTTGGAGGATGTGCCCAAATTATAGATAAGTCAACAAATACACCATCAAATATAAGTTCCCTATTACAATAATTGATAATTCACAAGATGAATTACATGGTGTTTTTTATTTAACAAAATTAGATCTTCATTTTGGGTACCATTTGATTCAAACTCATGATGAGGATATCCCTAATACAATGTTCAAAACTCGTGAAGACCAATATGAATTTATGGTCATGTAGTTGGTATCATAAATGCACCATATACATTTAAAAGTTAGATGAGCACCTTTTTATGGTCTTTTTTGGGTAAATTTGTTCTATTCTAGTGTTTTTTGATGACATCCTAATTAAAAAAACTAGGGAAGAACATTTATGACATGTGAAATAGGTACTATTAGATCTACAACAAAATTAGATTTATTCAAAACCTTGAAAATGTTATTTTGGAGTCCAAGAAGTGGATTAATTGAGTCATTATTTCACATGAATAATTTAAAATTGACCCCATAAGATCAAAACATTGATGGAATGGTGGGTGCCAAAACCCCGCAAGAATCTCATGAGGTTGTTGGGGCTAATAGCTTACTATCATATGTTTGTGAATTTTTTGGGTAGAATAGTAGCACCACTCATACCATTGTTGAATAAATAATCTTTCCATGAGAAAAATATAGCTACCAAGGCCTTTGATAAGATAAAGGAGGCTATGTGCACCAATCCATTTTTGGCTACCCTTAATTTTTCTAAAAAAATTATTGTTGAATGTAATGCATCAGGTTATGGCATGTGGGTAGTACTCATGAAGGAAGGAATACCCATTGCATTTGAGAATGTCAAATCAAGTTTAAAAATATAATAAATCCAATCTATGAGAAATATATATTGGTTATTCTTCAGGTAGGCAAGCAATGGATATATTATCTAAAGGGTAGAAACTTTAAGGTAAAGACTAAAATTGATATTTTTTAGAACAACAATTATCTTCAGAATAACAATAAAAATGGGAAAATAAAATGTTGGGATATGAATTTTAAATAATCTATAACAATAAAAAATATAATGTTGTAGCAGATACACTATCTAGGATAAATGAATCCACTAAGGCATTGTTATGTGAAAGGACCATTTGCCAGGCAAATTGGTTGGGAGAGGCACACAAAATTGAGAGAATGACATGGATACATATGTTTTAATTTAGAATATCCAACACAATTTTTATGCTTAATTCAAATTTGAGTGAAAAGATAAGTAATTATGGTATATAAATTTCTCATATCTATGTAATAATCATATCCTCAAGAAAAATATCCTTAAGGAGCTTCATGCATCTCTAATAGGGGGGTACTCATGATTTTTTAAAACCTATCATAGAATCAAGGAGGATGTATTTTGGGAAGGGATCAATGGAGATATATAAAATTTTATGGCTAACTACATGATGTGTCAATAGAATAAGGGTGAAACAATAAAGATATCTATTCTTCTGCAACCTTTATCCATTCCTAGCCAGAGGTGGGAGGAGGTCTCCATGGATTTAATTATAGGGTTACCAAGGTCAAAGAGTAAAAATGTCATCATGGTAATTATGGATAGGATCATAAAATATGCTAACATTTTCTCTTTATTACAACCATTTTTATCTAGTACAATAGTTTCTACTTTTATGGATATAATTTAAAATCTACATGGTACTCTCAAGATCATTGTAAGTGATTGTGATCCCACATTTACTAGTAATTTTTGGACTGGTTTATTATCATGTTTGGGTACTCAATTAGCTCATAGCTCACATATCATCCTCAATATGATGGGAAAATAGAGGTGGTCAACAAAAAACATAGAAGGTTATCTCTGTTGTTTTACATCATATTAAAAAGAATGGTAGTTTCATTAGCTACCACTAGCATAATGGTGATATAGCACTTTCTTCCACACCATTTCAAAAATGTCTCCATTTTTTTCACTTTATGGTTATCATCACCCATCCATCACTTCATCATTTAGGGTACAACCCATGGTTTGAAATATTAAAGAACACATTCAAAATCAACATGAGGTACTAGCTAGTTTGAGAGAGAATTTGGCCTTGTCACACAATAGAATGAAACAGATAGAGAATCAAAATAAGAGTGAGTAACCTTTTGACATATGTGATTGGGTATTTTTGCACTTGTATCCATATAATCAGATGTCTTTGAAGAAACATGAAAATTATTAAAATCTCTCTCCAAAATATTATGGCCCCTATAATATCCTCTGGAAAATTGGTAGTGTTACATACAAGCTAGAACTACCCTAGTCCACTCACATACATCATGTATCTTTCATGAAGAAGGTAATTGTTTAAAGAGTTTTTAACTATACTAATTTACTAGAAATGGATGAATAAGGTTGAGTCATTCTATAACTCTAGGATATGTTTCACACACACATGAAATGACTAAGAAAAAGAGAGATTAAAGAGGATTTCATCAAGTGGAAGAATTTTCACCATGAATATGTAATGTGGGAGGATGAAATTTTTTTACAACATCATCTATAATTTTTCAATGTAGAGGGAAACATTGTTTTTAAGGGTAGGGGCATGATACACCCTTAACCTATAACATGTCTAAGAATATGTGTGGTCAAATTGTGGCTTACATAACCTTTCATATTATCTTTTCACATTTCTTTGATATTCTTATAATTTTAGTAGGTTTAGCCTGTGGAATAAATATGGCCTAAGTAGAGTATATAAATGAGGTAGTGCTTAGTATTTGATCATCATACTGGGAATTATGTTCTTATTATATTTTTTTGAAGGTTTACCCCTTAGAGTGGCTCAGTCATATTTATTGAGTATTCTTCTCTTTCATAAATTGTTGTTGTGGATATGAATATTTTACTCATATTATTCCATTAGTTTGAATTATCTAATTATTTTAATTATAACAAGTGGCACCACCACTAGTTTGTACCCCTAAAGTTATGAATGTGTTTTCCATTTATAAAATACAACCAACTTCTTTATAACCATTATTTCCTTATCGTAGGTGAATATATTAGGAAAAACTAAGAACTCTATGGGGTTAGATCATAAAAATATTATCACCATGAATGTAACCCTTCCCTACCTCCACATAGTTGTAGATAAGTTCAAGACAAGGAAAATAATATTTAGTTAGGTGATTGCAGAGGTAACCAACAATCCTACTTGGCTAACATTTTTTTCAATATAGCCTATATTTATGAGGAAACCAATATGAAAATTTAGATTGATTAGTGATTGTGTACTCTTGGAATATACATGACCTTACTAACATGAATTATAAATATATTTTTTGGGACACATGGTAGTTTATTTGTAAATATGAAAATCTAATGTTAGCCAGAAATTAAAATCTTTGGCCTTTCTCTCACATCCACTATCAAAAAAATTTGGCTAGGGCATATATACCAAATGACTAATCATGATATCAGATGTGGGGGAGTGGTAATTGTAATTACCCCATTCCTTTTACAAAATGTTGTTAGTTTGGGTTTATATCCTAATATTATGTTGTGTGAACATTATTTGACTTTAATGACTTTATCTTAGGTATTTACAATATTAATGTATCTAATTACATAATGAAAAGGGTGCCATGTTGGTATTGGTTCATATATTATCTTCCTAATGTAAAATACATTCTATGTGTATATTTCAACATGGTAGTATCTTATGATGACAAAGAGGGCTTGTTCCCAATGCTTTAGTGCACCAATGAAGGAGAAGCATGGTTTTACATGCACAATAAACTTTTTCTCTTAAAAATTAACCATCGTCATCACCTTCTGACCACCTTTCCATGTTTTAAATTAGTATAATCTCTAACAAGTCATGATTGGGTTAGTAAGAGGATTGATAGATCCACATTGATAAATAAAAATATATTTTCCATTGCTAATAGTTTTTACTACCCTATAGTTTTCATTCCTAATGATATTATTTTAGACCACCTTCCCATCATATTTGATCTTGAATGGTTCTTTCCCTCTCTAAGGGGGTCCAAAATATAGTTTTATCTTAACATTACTCATATTTATCATTCATCAACCAATAAGCACATTACTATAATCTAGAATATTTTTCTTGGTCCCCATGGTGATCTTGGAAGGATTGAATGGTGGAGTGGTGTCATTAGTAGGAAAACCACATTTCTTCACATCTATGGCAAAAAAGAAGATGTTTTCTATTGCAATGCTTATGAGACTTCAGACTATGAGTACATTACTATCTCACATGAATTAGATATATTTCTTTACAACGAGGACATGTAGATGCAAACTACTATGTAGTGGCATGATATTAAAGTTGAATAGCATTATCAGGTTTAGGAAGCTCAAATTCTATAAAGAATGCAATATTTAAAAATTGAAGATAGAGATTATATATAATAATTCACTCTACTTCATTCTAGGTAGGAGAATGGTCATATCAAATCTATGAAGGAAGTTGGATCCCAAATTGTAATATTTTTTGATGTTATGAAAGATCTTGGTCCTCAATATCATAAGGTTTTCAATTCTCAACCCTCCTCACCATAATATTAGTAAGCTCTACTCTAATGTCTTAAATTTGTTCATTGTAAGATTATTGAAGCTTAGAGAGTGGCTTGTAATTGATTACTTTCCATTGAATATATTCAAGAGGCCATTATGCAGATGATGGTTAACTAAGCACCTAGTATTGATGGTTTTTCATTTGATTTCTATCAATAACTATGGGATAAAGTTTGTCCTAACTTACATAGAGTTTATCTAGAATATATCCAAACCAATTACCTTGGAATGATTATCAATTAGGGTCACATTAAGTTTATTTCTAAGTATAGGGATCCTAAGTTCATTACTAATTATCAACCTATTAATCTTCTCAATGTCTCATATAAGATCATCGTTAAGGTCCTTACTTTTTAGATCAGGTATTTATGGCCCTCATTATCTACCCTTATAAAACTAGTTTTATATATAACTACTATATCCTTGATAAAATTATTGTTGTCTTGAAGGGAATGGAATGGGATAGGAAGTCTAACTAGAAGGCTTTATTCATCAATATTGATTTTGAAAAAAACTTATGATATAAATGAGTATCTATTTTTCCTAGTTATGCTTTAGACACTTGGTTTTGGGTCCAAGTATGTGAGCAAAGTTAGTATTCTTTTCTAAGAATTGGGACCGATGCCACCATTAATGGTATCTAGTTTGAATGATTTTTCATTTTTATTTCTATTTTATAGGGTTGTCCTCTATCCCCTTCCCTTTATGTGTTAATTTATAAATGTTTTAGATATATCGTATCTGATTACACCTCTAAAGGATTGATTAAAGGTATTTCTATTCCCCAATCTCACAAGAAAATGATTAATGGGCACTTTGTTGATGACTCTTTCCTCACTTTATCTGAGGAGGAAAATTATATTTCCAATGTTATGAAATGTTTGAATTTATTTTTCTTAGCCTATGGATGATTTATCCAATGGAATAAAACCCAATGCTATTGATGATCTATCTACCCCTACCTAATTACCTCCTCCATTATAGGTGAATATTGATTCATTCAGGTGAGCAGTTTAAATTTCATGGTATACACCTTTATTTTCATGCCACTCCCTCATATTTCTAAAGCTACATGGTTCAAAAATTTGAGAAAAAATGGTTTCTATATTTCTAAGCATCTCTCTCTAGTGGTAAATTTTTAAACTTACTATAAGGTTTTGGCTACTACTCATGTACATTATTCCTCATGTCGGCCCCCCTCCAAAGCTACATATTACAAACTTGAAATGATCTTGAATGAATTCCTATGCACCATATCCAAATGAAACAAAGGGTTTAATCAAGTTGTTTTGGATATTTTTTGTAGACTAAAAGTTCTCAAAGGTCTTGGTCTTCATGACATTAGAATCCAAATCTATGCCTTGTATACCAAATGGATCATACAAGCCTTGAAAGGAAGGAAACACAAAATGTTTGTCTTATAAATTATATCACTGAAGGAAAACCTATGGGAAAGGGATCTTATATATGTTTTAATCTCTAAAATATTCTTATCACACAAGTATCAATTACCATTATGGTAAAATTTATTGGTAAGCGTTTATGAAAAGGTTGGTAGCTCCTTAAAAGAGACTTGAAGTGGTATGGATATGGTTTTAGATCTAGCATATTTCTCAACTCTCACTCTCTATAGTGGTCTTATGTTTTTACCTATCATGAAGTTCCTTTCACCTTTGTGCCATGGATAAAAATACTTTTTCTTTTCATAAAAATCATCAAAGCTATTTCAGACCTTTTTCCAAACAAACTAGATATTGGATTCCTAAGAAAGCTTTTAGAATTTAGTATAATTTGCAAGGAAAAAATGATGAGTCTATTTTGTAAATTCATAATTATCTACCTAAAGTGTATCTTCTTAAAATAATATTTCAATCTCCAGCTCGATGGTTGACTAATTAGAATTGGCTTATTTAAATGCCATTCCTATGGCATCAACCCCAGTTAGATTATCATATTATTTCCCTTAACACCTTTGGTTTGAAATTTCAATACCAAGTGGAGAGTGAATTTATCCAAACTTTTGTGAAAAGGAGCTTTTAATGTGTGTGGGGTGTTATTATTGAGCCCAATTAGGCATAATTCTTGTAGTGCATTATTCACCACAAACTTCCTGTTATCACTCAAATTGTGCACATGAGGATGGCTCACATTATTTGTTCAATTTAAATCATGTAGAAACATTAAAGCATGTGATTTTATTTTTTGAACATGCTCAGTCATCTTGGATTTGGATTCATATCCTGTTGATGCCTGAATATGTATCACAAGTGACCAAAGTGTTTAAGAAACACTTCTTATTTTTGAATTCCTAAGAATTAAATGCATGAGTTGTAGGTTGTGATACTCATGTTATCTATTTATGGAATAGATAAAAACAAGTGATCTATTTCACATGTTTATATTAATTTGGTGGTTGGGAGCTGCTGTGGCCAAATAGCTAATATATGTAAAATTTGAAGTATTTAGTGTTAAGAACAATGAATTATGATCAAAATATAATATAATAACTAATCTAAGATGGATACTTACAATGATAATTAAATAGATTGAATTGATTAAAAAGGAGAAATAGGAAGGGTAGGGTAGAAAAGAAACATGTTGTTGATCTTCATTCCAAACATCATGACAAAGTTCAAATTTCATCTAGACATGCACTTAATCAATGTTGATATGAAGTAGAATAATCTCAAATCCTACCACACATTAAGAAAACACCTAAGGATAGTATGAAATAATGCACATAAGAATCATATTCACTTTAAATATTTACTCTTGCAGGCAAATAACATTAGCCCAAATGCAAGAATAGTGAAGAAAATGAGATGAACCTAAGAACTTTAAATTAACTGCGTTGGCACAAGTTAACAAATCTCCATTCAAAGGTGCAATATCAAGAATTCATAAGAATAATTTAACTCTAGAAATTAAACCAAGCAAGTGAGGGAGAAGCCATGATATCAAACATAGACAAATATTGGACACATTTTACAAAAATTCTTGCTTGTACTTCTTGCTATAAATTTACAAATTAATTTTAGCTCTCATTACTCCATCTCCATTTTACAATGGGCATTACCTCCTTTATATAGATAATTCATGAGATATGCTGGTCATTCCTTCTCAAAATGAAATTAGACAAGTGTTAAAATGCAACTGGACAAGTTTCATAAATAAGTATCATTTTATAAATGTTTTAGTATAAATTACCTTCTTTAACTATGACTGATAGGCCATGGGATTTATAAATTACACATGCTTAAAAGAATATTCCTTTTTAAAATGTCATACAAGATTAGTTACCAAGGAATATTCCTTGTCCAACTAACTTTGGGACCCTTTGGCTAATAAAGTACCCCATTATTGTTGCAAGATCTTCATGGCTCTTTGATGCTCTTGGCTTTCAAAAATCTTATCCTTTACTATTATCCATTTTAGATTTCCCTTGGCTTTCAAAAATATTATCCTTTACTATTATCCATTTTAGATTTCCCTTGGCTCTTGCTTCTCACTTCCTACATCTGAGGTCAAATAGAGTTCCACGTTATCTCAAGGAACACCCTTTTGAGTTGCTATGGCTAAAAAATTAATTAAATTTATCACTAGCAGACTTTGGATCAAATTATCTTCACATAGGTGATAATTCAGTTCTCCTCAGATCAATTATAATGATAACAGGAATGAATCAGAGCATCCGTACACTCTTTTAGGGATTCATTTCAAGTAGGTTCATAGGGAGCTTTAATGGAATATTTGAGCTCAAATCATAAGTTTCATGCCTCAAAATTCATTCAGATTTGCCTATTTATACCTTTGCATCACCAAGTCCACAAAATCTTCAAGTTTGTCATTTTATACTTGCATGGCATATCCATGGCATCCCTATTCATTAATACTTGAAATATGACCATTTTTCATTTTTGGATATGTGTCAATAGTTTATTGGTTCTAAGCCCTTTGAAAATTTAGCTTTACCTTGCACTGTTCGACCATATTTATATGAATCAATGTGCTTCATCAAATATTGATCTGAGGGGTGGAATGTCATTGGTTGTTCACTGGCATTTTACCAAAATGGTGACACTTGGTAGTTCCACAGGCTTTCTGCACTCTATGCTATCAATTCTAGCAGGATAATGCACTTTCACCATCTGATGCCATCTTATTTGGTCTAAATTTATTTTGAAAATTCAATGTCTATCTTGTATTTTTGAATCATTTCTATCTAGGAAAATGTGCTTTATTGGATATTTTGAATGAGTTCTCATAGTGGTGACACTTATCACCCTCTCACTATCTCAAGGCTAGGTTGAAGTATTGACTTGCTATGATATATTGATTGGATTGTGTACGTTGCATCGAAAACCATCAATCAATAGGAACATGCTCAAGCTTTATTATGAATAGCGAGCTTGAATTTTTAACATCGATCTCATATTGTTATATCTTCCCCATCTGATCAAATGCATGTCATAGATTGTGATCTAGGAAGTCAAATGCGATTGGTTCCTACAAATAATAGTAAATATTAAAGTTAGATCTTGGAAATAATATAAAACTTAAGCTAAAGCCTTGGACCAAGGTTTTCTGTTGTATTAATAAATAGGAATAAATATTTAGGAAAAATTCTTAAGCTAAGTTTAAAACATATTAAAGGGGACCTCATGAAATAAAAGACATAGCATAAAGTCTTATTCTAAGGTTTTTATTGTATTAATAAACATGATAAACCTTAGGGTAAGGCTTTAGGCTAATGTTTATAACAAGGGACCATACATTAGTTAGACCATTCCAATAATAAAATAGACCATGGAGTCATGGGAGATAGAGGGACCAAGCATAATACTTTTAGACTAAGGTTTGGTCATGTTGAAAAACATGACTAAGCCTTAGAATAAAAACTAAACTAAGTCCATGGCATAATTGAAGTGTTCTTGCGTAATGTGTTCTCACATAATTTTGAATTTAATCTAAAAGGGACTGAGGTTTAAAGTATTAGACTATGATTTTAACATGACTAAGAATATATCTAATTAATCTTTGATAGATCAAATACTAACAAAAGATAAATTTAACATTGAATCACAAAACCCTATTCATGTTTAGTCCCAAATGAGATTCCATTGAACCTGTAATACATAAATACAAGCAACAATTTTTAGCAATATTGGAAGGGATGAAACCATGATCATCTAACAACATGTCCATTAATCTAAATTAGAGTTATGAATAATGTACAAACATGCTAGATATATTCTGATCAAGTGAATTTTCAATTTTAAGGTACAAATTTGCATAATTTGACATAAGGGTTACCATTTTTTAGAAATGGGGGTATGTTGACCTCAATAAATGATGACTTTTAGGGGAAACATAGCAATATGTTAGAATTCAAAGACTGTGGTTCAGACTAATAATTAGGTTATTCATTCCACTTAGTCAGTCATCATTATTTAGATCAATTTATGGTTAAAAAAGTCTTACACATGCAAAATTGAGATCAAACTTCAAAACCTAGTCATGGTATGTGTGTGTTTTGATTTCACTTACTATTTTTCATGGGATTTAGGGGGTAAATTCCATATTTTATGATCTTAACCATTAACATTGACTTAAAAAATGTTTGGATATTCATTAAGAACCATGATTTAGCTTAAATAAGGCTTGGGCATTGCTCTACTGCAAACTAGGCATCCATAGCCTTGATAGATATGCATTTGTCTCCACTCTAGGTCTTGTTCCACTACTAGCCAAGCATCCATAACCCTGGTGGAGGTTACCATAATCACCTTTTCTTATAAATCCTTTGAATTTTTCAATAGGTTCCTATTCTTATATTTTTTAGATCATTTTTGGATTTTTTTACAAAGGTTGGGAACTAGGTTTAGGGATTAGGTCAAATGTATGATCTTTAGACAATCGACTATGGTTACAACCTTTATCCTAGGTAATGATATTTATTGAGTGCAAACATGATTGTGCTTTAATAATTTAAAATTTCATCCTACATGTGCAATCCTCATCAAAATCAAGTTTATATCAGAACAAGACTTAATATTTTATGGAATAGTTAACCTATTCATTAGTATTTACTAGTTTCTAAAAACTAGAACATCAAGCTTTACTTCCTAGTATATAATCAGCCAATGTCTAAAGTTCATACCTGCATTCTTGATTTTGAGAAGTTATTCTTGAGCAACTAGATAAAACTTGAGATGAGGACTGTATTAATTTTTTTTAATTAAAAACAAAGATTAAAGCAAGAGAAAGCAAACAAATATATACAGACATTATTTACAAATAAAGTACATGAAGGAAATAAATAGGAAAGAAACTAATCTAAAGAGATACAATAAATCCATAAATAACCTACCTCTAGGATCAAATGTAAATTTATTTAGTCTACTACAGAACCTTGAAACATGATTACTTCCATTGAAAGGCCCCTTCTTTTGGATATGATCACTTGCATGCTTGTGTCTTCTAGGTGATGTTGCTTAGTTTACCACCTCCATTCTCAAGTTCATGGATTGAAGATATAGATATAAGATCCAATCATCTTGTTCCCAAATTCTTCTTTCTTGAATCATGAAATCTAGCTTTGAATCATTCAAAGATTGATCATGTCTTGCATTATTCTCGTTCCATGGTTGTATTGTAAACTCAATTGGTATACTTGGATTGATGTCTTCATTAGGATCTAGCTCATCTTGCTTTAGGATCTCTATAATATCATTTCCTTCTTGAATAATAACTACAATAGTTACTTTTATAACACATTACTCAATCTCCACATGAAGTGGGTATGGACTATCAACTTTTGCACAAAAACTCTCCAAGTCATCCTAAAAGGTATCTTCATCATGATCAACAAAAAATACATGAGATTAATTTGGAATCTTACCATTTGAAACATGTTGATCACATATTTCTGACCTTTTGATGGAGTCATATGAAGGTTCTTGATCTATTGCATTTGCTTCATCTTCATCTTCTTTGCTTGCAAGTGTTTCCATGACATCTTTAGGAAATCCATTCATCTCAACTACAATTTATTCTATTTTTTCATAAGGGATAGGTTCTTCCTCCTTGATTGGTGTAGTATATCCTCCTCTAAATTTTCCTCAAATTCATCTTCATCTTGAAATGGAAAATCATAGGTCTCTACTAGAAGAGTTGTTCTAAAAGATGTAGATGTCTCAGAAGAACTAGATGACCATGCAACATTATTATAGACCCTACAATAATCAACCAAAGGCACCTCATAAGTGTTTATGTTAGACACATTCATAATTTTAGATGATTCATTATTATAGGTTTTGTTTTTGTTTTGAAACCTATATGTGGATATGTTGAACTTTAAAAAGAATAGTTTCCATTAGAAATTTCCCCATTGTTACCTAATTGCTTTTAAATCTCAAGAAAATTAATGCTCAATTTTTTAACCATTTTTAATATGGAGTCATCTTCACTTTTAGATACCTCTAAATTATGAACTTGAGGACTAATTCCAACTATTGTCACCATACCTTTTCGATCTTGTGGATGAGATCCACTTGCAGTATTATTCAAGAATCTTAGGTTTTGGCTAGGATAAACATGACTCAAAGGTAATTAGTTTTAAACTAGAGTTTGATTTAAAGTAAGTATTCTTTGATTAACATTAGGAATTCCATTCATTATGTTTAAATTAGGATTGATATTTATAATGGGATATGCCATTTGACCCTGGGGTTATATTTGGTCACTAGTTACCATAGCCTAAACATAGGCCAAATTTAATGCATCAATGACTCTAACATATCTTTTCAAAAGAACAAAAGTCAATGGATCTAAAGAATCCTTATAAATATGTAAAGATAAAGCTTCAACAGGCCTATAGGGAGCTATGGTCCTATTCAACATCTTTTGAAATCTAGCAATAAAAGCTTTAATGGTTTTATTTAAATCCTTTTTCACAGTAATGAATTGTTGATAAAGGACATATGGACTGATGGTATTTCTAAATTGATCAATGAAATAATTATCAAAATCATTTTAGATGATAATGAAATATTCATGAAGGTTAAAAAACCAATCATATGCCTCATCTCTAAGAGTACAAGGAAATAATCTATAGGCAACATCTTCATAAACAACATTTACCAATCTTTAGCCAACCTTAAAGAACCTGATGTGCTCTTCAATAGTAATAACACCTATTGGAATAAAATAAGGCAAATACCTTTCAATATTTTGAGGAAAATCATGTACTATACCTGACACATTGATTAAATAACCACCTAGCTAAGCCATAACTTGAAGAGGATCTTACTTGTGGCAGTTCTAGCTCCAAATCCTGTTCACAATACAACACATAACCCAAATATTTGCAAAGACAATGATCAAACTTGTATATTAATCAAATATTACACAAATTTATGTAAAGAATGACTATATTTAAATAAATAAGCTCAAATATATATCTAGATTGATGAATGATAGGGATATTTACACCTCTAATCTCAAATAAACCCAGATATGTAAATAATCAGTCATTCTTTGAACAAAATTGTTATTACTAACCTTAAATGTAAGAAATGCAAAAAGCTTGAACTACCTCTGCATGAATTTCCATGGATATTAAAATAATATTTATCTTTGGCTAAAGGAATCCCAAATACTAGTTTAAAACCATTCAGATCAATGATTTTTACATAATTATGCTCAAAAGAACAAAAATATGCAAAGAATCAATTGATCGTTGATCAAAATACAACTTAATTAGCAAAGATTCTACAAATTCACAAAGATATAACTAAAGGTGCTCCTTCTAGAGAAAATGAATCCCCTTTTGTTGATGTTTGAATATGTATCACAAGTGCCTAGAGTGTTAAAGAAACACTTCTCATTTTTGAATTCCTATGAATTCAATGCATGAGTTGTAAGTTGTGATAATCCTATTATCTATTGATGGAATAGAGGCATACCAAGTGATATATTCCACAAATTTATATTAATTTGGTGGTTAGAAGCCACCATGGACAAATAACTAATCTATGTAAAATATGAATCATTTTGTGCTAAGAACAATGAATTATGATCAAAATTTAATCAAAGAACTAATCTAAGATTGATACTTTCAATGACAATTAAACTAGAGTGAATTGATTAAAAAGGATCAATATGAAGGGTAGGGCAGAGAAGAAACATGTTATTGATATTCACTCCAAACATCATGCGAAAGTTCAAATTTTATCTAGACATGCACTTAACCAATGTATGAAATGAAGTAACATAATCTCAAATCCTATCACACATCAAGAAAACATCTACGAATAGTGTGAAATAATGCAAATAAAAATCAGATTCACTTTAAAGATTTACTCCTGCAAGCAAACAAAATTATCCCAAATGAAATAAGAGTAAAGGAAATGAAATGAACCTAAGACATTTCAATTAACCTAGAATTGGCAAAAGTTAACAACTCTGCATTCAAAGGTGCACATCAAGAATTCAGAAGAAAAATTTAAATCTATAAATTAAATAAAGTGAGAGATAAGCCATGATAACAAATACATAGACAAATATTGGACAAAATTTTTAGAATTCCTTTCTTGTATTGCTTGATCAAAATTTATAAAGTAATTTTAGGCCTAATAACTCCCTCCCCCTTTTAAAATGGGCAATACCTCTTATATATATAAAATTCATGAGATATGCTAGTCATTCCTCCTCAACATGTAATTAGACAAGTGTCAACATGCAACTCGACAAGTGTCATAGACAAGTATCCTTTTACAAATGTTTTAGGACCAATTACCTTATTTAACTATGACTGATAGGCCATGGGATTTATAAATTGCACATGCTTAAAAGAATATTCCTTCTCAAAATGTTATACAATCTTAGTTGCCAAAGGAATATTCCTTGTACAACTAACTTTGGGACCCTTTGGTTGATGAAGTCCCTCATTTTTGTTGCAAGATCTTCATGGCTCTTTGATGCTCTTGGATTTTAGAAATCTTCTCCTCTACTATTTAGGATTATATCCATAACCCTATTGTTATCCATCCTAGATTTCCCTTGGTTCTTGCTTCAAACATCCTGCATCCAAGGTCAAATAGAGTTCCATGTTCTCTCAAGAAGCACCCTTCTGATCTTCCATGGCTAAAAATTCAATTAAATTTCTCACTAGTGGACTCTGTATCGAATTATCTTTACACATATGATAATTCATTTCCCCTCAACTCAATTATAATGCTAATAGGAATGAATTAGGGCATCTATACATTATTTTAGGGATTCATTACAAGCAAGTTTGTAAATAACTTTAATGGCATCTATGAGCTCAAATAATAAGTTTTGTGCCTTAAAATGCATTCAAATTTTCCTATTTATACCTTTATATCACTAGGTCCACAAAATCTTCAAGTTTGTCATTTTCTACTTACATGGTGTCATCATGGCATCCCTATTCATTAATACTCAAAATATGACCATTTGTCACTTTTAGACATGTGTCAATATTTCATTAGCTCCAAGACGTTTTTAAAATTTAGATTTACCTTGCATCATCCAATCATCCTTGTACAAATCAATGTGGTCCATCAGATCTTGATTTGAGGGGTGAAACACCATTGGATGTTCACTAGTCTTTTACTAAAATGGTGACACTTGATAACTTCATAGGCTTTTTGTACTCTATGCTATTAGTTCTTCTAGGCTAATGCACTTTTTCCATGTGGTGGCATCTTATTTGGTTCAAATTCATTTTGAAATGTCAATGTCCATCTCGTATTATCATATCATTTGTGTCCAAGCAAATGTGCTCTATTGGATCTTGTGACTGAGTTCCCATGGTGGTGACACTTGTCACCCTCTCATTCATCCTGAGGCTAGGTTGAAGTCTTGAATCATTACATTCCTTTGATCATATTCTGTATGTTGTATCATGTACCATCATTTTATGGGAATGTGCTCAAGCTTTATTATGAACTATGAGCTTGACTTTTCAACATCGATCTTGTGCCATTAGATCTTCCCCATTTGACCGAATGTGTGTCATAGATTGTGATCTGGGAAGTCAATTGTGATTGGTTCTTGTGGATAATAGGAAATATTAAAGTTAGATCTTGGGAATAATATAAAACTTAAGCTAAAGTCTTGGACCAAGGTTTTCATTCATATTAATAAATATGAATAAATCTTTAGGCTAAAGTCTTAAGATAAGTTTAAAACATATTAAAAGGGACCCCAAAAAATAAAAGACATAATATAAAGTCTTAGTCTAAGGTTTTTATTGTATTAATAAATATGATAAACCTCAGTGTAATGCTTTAGGCTAAGCTTTATAGCAAGGGACCCTACGTTAGTTAGACCATTACAATAATAAAATATCCCAAGGAGTCATGGGATATAGAGAGACCAAGCATAAGATTTTTAGACTAAGTTTCGGTCATGTCAAAAAACATGACTAGGCATTAGGATAAAAATTAAACTAAGTTCATGGAATAATTGAAGTATTCCTACATAATTTAATCCTACGCAATTTCAAATTTAATTCAAAAGGGACCTAGGATTAAAACATTAGACTAGAGTTTTAACATGACTAAGAATAGATCTAATTAATCTTTGATAGATCAAAGGATAACAAAAGATCAATTTAACATTGAAGCACAAAACCCTAAGAATGTTCAGTCCCAAATGAGATTCCATTGAACTTGCAATACAGAAACAAAAGTAATAATTTTTAGAAACATTAGGAGGGGTGAAACCGTGATCATCTGACAACATGTTCATTAATCCAAATGAGAGTTATGAACAATGTGCAAATATGATAGATATATTTTGATCAAGTGAATTTTTAATTTCAAGGTACAAATTTGCACAATTTGATACAAGGGTCATGATTTTTTAGAAATGGGGGTATGTTGACCTCAACACATCCTTTTCAAACCCTTTCATATTGATATGTTTACTTCAAGGAAGATGGTGTTGTTATGGGTCCCAATCGTGATTCATGTATATGTAAAAAATATTTGGCATATTTATCAAGCTCAAATTATATTTCAATTATGGAAGAATATAAATAATGTTATTTTTTCTCATATTAATTTGAAATATTATTTCCCTAGTTAGAATAGTGTTAATGTCATAAATAATGTTATGATTTAGATTAAAGTCCAAGAAAATAAGTTGAATTTGGAGGTTGAGCACCTTCAAAATGTATTGGATCAATAGGGAAGTTCCCCATGTGTGGTTATTTAGATCCCTCCTTACTATCCTCATTATTAGTCGCCCCCATGGGACCATGGCTTCAGGGAGTGTGTAAGTTTACACTCTTAGAGCAGATGATAGAGTGATTCTCCTTGATATATTTTTCCTCCACCATAACTAAGTCCTATTACTACTTTTGGTAGGTCTAAGTGGTTATCACCCTCATATGGAAATTTTCCTTGAATTGAAATTGTTATCTCTACCTGTAAGAAGATTGAAGATAAAAATAAATAAAATGACAATGATGGTTGGGATACCTTGTCAAATGCAAAAAAAACACCTACTAGAAATGGTTAGAAAGATAATATTGTTGATTACCACCTCCTCCAAATCCACTCCAAATTTTGGTTGTTCTTCACATTTAGGTTTACTATTTTTAATTTCTTTTTTCATCTTTTATGGTTAAAATCTTTAAAAGCTATTTTTTAGATACTTCTTGGTGTTGGCCAATATGACTCCTAAAAGTGTGACTTTTAACTCACAATTTTATATGATTATATTTACATATTAATGTTTTATTAATATAATGTATCATTATATCATCACACACACACACACACACACACACACACACACACACACACACACACACACACACACACACACACACAGAGAGAGAGAGAGAGAGAGAGAGAGAGAGAGAGAGAGAGAGAGAGAGAGAGAGAGAGAGAGAGAGAGAGAGAGAGAGAGAGACACCATGTTTTATCAATTAAAATTTTCCAATATGAAAAAATAATATAATAAATACTACATCAATTTTGAATCAAATGTATTTTACTATTTTTTCATTATATGAATAACAATACCATGTATACTTTGAAAGGAGGAGGAATTGGTCTCCCACCTCCTATTTCATTATGAATACTCTTAGGAAGCTTGGAGTCTAGCTCTACAGAAATTTGAAGTATCTTGGAGATTGAATCAAGATCTCCTTGATATTATTAGAGGGTGGGTAACCCCTTTCATCCACCCTATTTGTAAATAGATATGGGATCAAATCCCCCCATCCTAACTTTGGAAATCTTGAAAGAATGCAATAATAGAATATTTAGAGATAATGGTAAAGAACCTAAGGAGATATTTAAAAAGTTTGAAAAACTACTATAGGAAAACATCTCTTGAACACTCTGAAATCTACTAATTTCCCATAACAAAAAGGAATAAAGTATCATTAACAAATGGTGCATCCTGACCCATATCTACAAGATTGATAATTCTAAGACTACTTGAAATTATACCAAATGGGCTTCCCCCTCTATTGGTTGGGTGAAGCTTAATTTTGATGGGGCTACCAAAGGTGACTTGGGCCTAACAAGTGGGGGGGAGTGTTGAGATAAGATAAAGGAGAGCTTGTTGTGGCCCATGTTGGTTGGGAAAAAACTCTAGTAATAGTGCAGAAGCTAGGGCCCTTCTTTGGGGAATCAAGTTGGCCATTTTCATTGGAATCAAAACCCTCTTAATAGAGGGAGACTCCAAACTTATCATTTATGCAGTCATAAATAAAGCTAGAGTGGGATGGTGGTTGGAGGATATCATTATAGACATAAATCATCTCCTTGGATTTAAAAAGTTTGAAGTCAATCATATATACAGAGAGGGAAATCAGGTGGTGGATGCAATGGTCAACTTGGGATTAAATCTCTCCCCCCCTAAGGTGCTAGAAGAATATAAGTAGTCTACCCACTAATGTTAGAAATATCCTCCTTTTGGAGGCCCAAACTTTCTCAACATAATGGCCTACATAAACTATTATAGATTACATCACATCTTATTTTATATTCTTTTTGGTAGCCTAATGTTAGACATTGGCCACGTTAAGGGAAGGAAAGGTGAAGTCATTAAAAATAGGAAGATGCCATATGAGATCACTTTAAGATATGAGTATTTCCACCTTAATGAAAATCCATATCTCACGAGGCAGATTCATTTCCTGATGGTGCTACCTCACATGGGAAATCCTTGCAAGCTTCCCTACATGTGAAATCATTACTTGATTAGATTGTATAATATGAAGAAAGGGTTTTGGGATTCAAGTGGTCTTAAAGTATGGCTACGTAATGATAGCCATTTCATTGCTTCTAGACTATTCATCACAATCCTATTTAATCCTTGGTGGCTAATTTGGTTTTTGGTCTTGATCAAGTCTATTAGCAATTCTAAGAAGCTTTCTATCATGGGTGGTGATAAGGAAGAATGTAGCCTTTATCTTGTGATGAGATAAAAGTAGATGCCATGTTTTGGAGTATGTATTAAAAAGGAGGCATTTCAACTTTCTTGGAATGTTTAAACGGTTATGATGAGAATCTCTCAACTCAATTTGCCTTGAGCTAGGATAGGGACCACAAAATTTAGGTTAGAGGTATTCAATTTGAAATAAGTGAAGAATATATTATGAAGGCCATGGGTTTCTCCTATGAGGGTAAAAGATTGAAGAGGTTCACCATGGTCTAAGACCCAGAAGCGATGAAAAGATTCTTCAGAGAAGGTGAGTCCCCAGTGAAACTATAGGGAGGTTTTGATAGGGAAAATCTAATTAATCCCTGGGATAAGGTATGATGTAATATCATGAAGTATTTCACCCTTGAGGGTCATTTTAAGATTTTTTATCATTACCATTTTACTCTTCTAAATCACTTTTGACATAAGGTGTTGGACAAATTTCATTTCTTCCTATTGTTGTCCCTAGAGACCTCTATAAAATTTGCTAAAAATGATATTGATAGCAACCCAGTTGCCTCTGCCATTCCACTCCACCAAGGTCTTATTTTTAGACTTTATCACTTTCACCTGGACTTATACCTATCTAAACCTTTAAAGGTTCTTATGATTGAAGATACACATGATATTGACTTATATGACCATATCCCCCTAAGAGTAAGATTTGGTTCTCTGGGTTCCCGTGGTTCCCTTCCCAAGTCTAAAGAAATTATCACCCCTTCTTTGATCTCCCTCCAACAAAGACTACTTTTCCCCTCTCCTGATGGGGTATGTTTGTCTATCCCCTAATTTTGCTAAATATAGACCCCTCAATCCTTCTCACTCTTTAGCTATGGAAGGGCTGTGTGACCTTAAGACCACTCCTTCCTTTTCTAGCAATAAGAAGAGGAAAGTTTCCCCTCAGGATGTTTCTTTGAATAAAAATTTGGGAAATAAAAAGACTAAAAAAATTATGGGTGAAGAGCTTATGAATACGGCTATGGATAAGGAAAACCTAGAGGCTTAGGTGCAAGGAGATGTGGATGTGGATGAAGCATCTAGAATTAAACATAAGAGTTTCACAGATAGAAAGCGAAATATCATGAGGTCCACTAGACTAGCAAGGGTAAAACCCCTTTGGTGAAAATTATTTATCATCCCTCTACTTCAGATCTGGGGGAGGAAGTAGGTATTTTAAAAGTTAAGCTCAACTTAGACCAACATATTGATAAGGAGGGGAACAATCATTTCGAAGAGCTGAATAACTCCATATATGACTCAGTTAAAGAGGATTTTGAGGACACTTGTGATAAATTAAAAGGGAGTTGAAGGAAGTAAAAAATAGTTTGCATTCACTCCAAAACAAAATGAAAGTGTTGAAAACTATCTGCCTAAAGGTTTTTCATCTTGTTGCTTCCTCTCTGATGATTTTGTAGGAGGCCTTGGAAGAAGATAAGGATATTGAAGGGAAAATTAATAATAAGGAGGAGCTTTGTAGTTTCATTAAATAGGAATATAAAGAATTGATTAACAAGTAGTGTTTCTACCATGGTTGTCTTCTAGTTTGTTTCTGGTTTGTTGTTTGGCTATCATCTATTTGATGTTTATCTTTTGTTAGTGGCCTTTGGCTTGTCCTCCTGCCCCTTGGGATTTTTGCACATGGGATCTACACCCTTTTTATAGACTTATAATATCAAAAACAATACCATGTAGTTTATTTATAAGATAGATGCTTTCATAAATAAAACCATGTCAATAGATGATAGGTAAACATTATTTCATGTTGTAAATTATGTGTAAAATCATAAATACATCCTTGACAAGTGTTAAAATAAAGAATAGATTCCATATTTGTGTGGCATATGTATCAAATTGAGATTGGATATTATGTACTATTATTTAATATAGGTTGAATAATTATTATTCTCATTTAATTTTAAAATAGATACTTTTATGAGCATTATCTAATGCATGTATTAGGCCATGGTATGGGCATTATGCCATTTCCACTAATAAATGCATAAGGGGATATTTTTAAGTGTCCAACATTAATTTAACATCTTAATATTATATATATTAATTTGGAACTATTGATATGATTAGTAAATAAAATTTTAAATAGTGTTTGATTTTTAAGCATGTTTGATATGTTACAACCATAGTCATTTACTTAGTGACTAACCTCTAGTTGTAGTCATTGAAAAGGAGAGGGAACATTGAGTAGTTTTATGTGGTTAGTAAAAAGGGGAAGAAAACCCCTAAGACTAATTGTAAATGGAAGGGGAAATTTTAATATAAAATAATAGATTCTAATTTTCATATCAATTTAAGTTCTAACCCATTTTGTGATATCAGGTGTAAAAATGGATGACCCTAATGTATTGTAAACATCAAACCCCTTAGAGTAAATTATTTTTGAGACTAAAGATGATTAGGTAAATGGTCAAAATGAGGATTTTTGGATGTCCTAACAGTGTATGATCTAATTAAATATGGATATGAGTCTCCCAATGCATGCTTGAGAGGCTTTTTTTAAAGAAAAAAATCTAAATGTTAAGACACAAGAGGAGGTTATTTTTGATAAACAAGGAGTGTATAATTTGGGTAGGAGTAAACCCACCTTATATTATTAAAAAAAACACTAATTTAAAAAATTTCTATGGTTTTATTTTCTAGTATTTACCTACTTACATTTTTTTTAATTGGATATTGTTCTTTCCATAAGATTTTTATGACAATTACTTGTGGGCTATGAATTCTAATTGGCTAACATTTTTATTGTAAACCATTTACGTACTTCATTTATTTATTTTTATTAATCAACAGACATGAAAATGAATTTCCAATTTAAAATAACTATTGATTTTTCTAAATGTAGACTTCTTAAAATGGCCATAGGAATTTATTAATTGTTAAATTGTATATTTTAGGATATTGGGGTACCCAATGATTATTATTTTAAAATTATGTATTATTGGCACAACTATTGAATTTAAAGGTCCCCACACATTATCCAATCACCCTCCAACTATCATCACTTTCTCCTCAAAATTACCATATTTTTTCTATCTTTATTAGGAACATTGACTTGATGTAAATATTATATGCCAAGAACATCAATTGTATGGAAAGATTATTTTGGGCACCTTTACCCCTAACCCCATGTAACCCTTGTTATATATATTTTTCTTATTTGACCTTTGTATGTAGGTTTATACACTAATATAGTCTAATTTGAAGTTAGGTAATATATAAATACATAAGAATCATAGTGCATTTAAGCACTGATTTATCATCAATCTAGAGGCATTCAAGAAGAATCAAGTAAAAATCATAAATTTATAGAAATAAATAAATCATTTTAGGAGTTCATATGAGTAAAATATTACATTGCACTAGTTTTCTTGATCGAAAATTACTATAGTTATTTTAATCTTGTTTTGGACATTGTATGCTTTTGAGGGGATTTAAAAATATCAAGATAGCTTAGTTATTCCATGGCATAATGCACACTGATAACTATATGGTGTTTTCCTTACAATTTTTAGATTTAGTTTTCCAATTAAGGAAAGATGAAGATGTTTATTTTCTATTTATTTGAGAGAAGACATAAAAAAGTTTTTGGAGCTCAAGATCATATGAACATAGTCACCAAAATAATTATTGTCTTGAAACTTCTTAGAAATAGAATTTAATATTTGGACATGTACAAAGAATAAATTAAAGGTTTGGAAAATCACCTTTGTTCATTAAATTTTCTCAAGGTTATCATTATCTTGCCAAAAAAGCTTAATTTTCATTGTTAGAATTTAATGTATTTATCTTGGTGTCGCAATATTCAAGATAAATTTATAAACCCTAAATTTATCTTTATTCCTCTGGTTTATAAATTAAATAGGTATAATTTGATATTTTACACCTATTATAGCCCTATTTAAATGTGCATGGATATTTGTATTATAATTTGATTGAGACCCTTTTATCTATATTACATTTTAATGAACTCATGCTATCTTATACCTATTTTAAGGTTATATATCATTACTTATAGTTGAATATGAGTTATCTTATTTCATATGGATAATTATATTACATGTTGTTAGATCTAATAATACTAGATTCTTTGTGTTTATTTTACTTGATCCAAACCCCTACTTCACTTCAAGTTCACAAAATATGTTAAATCCTAACATGTTTGTAACAACTCACCTATTGTATGTTTTTTTCAACACGTTAGAAATTATTCCATGAATGTCATGTATTTTCATAATAATTTAGAATATAGTGATAATGATGATCATGATAGTGATGATAAAATTCATGAAAGTCAGGAATAAAATTTTTACACAAGTAAATCTAAGTGAATTTATAAATCACATGGTTGTATTTTTTGTTGGTTCCATTTTTAAAACCCATCATGACTATGGAAAATGAAATTTTACTAAGAGAAATAATTTTCAAGGGATTTTTTTTTAACTCACATAAATTAAGCCATAAAAATATGGAATTGGACTTAAATGTGTATAACAAATTGTTTCACCTCAACTAATTCATTCTTTTTTAGAACAAAAGAAAACCTTAACATGATATATACAGAACTAATCTTTCTTATCCAAACACAAATGAAAGTAATAATGTGAATGTTACAACCTCTCAAAATGAACAATGAAGTGAAAATGAAAATATTTAGATTATGATACCAAAATATAAGTACAACATAAGGATGATAACATTGATTATATTAGGAAATATACTATAGATAATCCCATCAAGTTATCTATAATTATGGATACATTTAAATAAGTATTAAAATTTACCTTCTCGTAAAGTCATTATATGAATCACATGTAAACCTACCATTGTCTCTATTTATAATGTTCTTCCTTCTGAATATTTTATGTTTTGAAATTATTATTATTTTTATATTTATTTTCCTTCTTATTTTTATATTTATTTTCAAGTTTTTCCAATTTATAAATATGATTATTTTATTTCTTATGTGTCCTAGGATCATTTAGTTGTAAATTTTCCTCCCATGTTTCAAAAATAACTCGCTCATTACATTATTTCAATTTATTTGCATTTGTTAAACCTTATTTAATTTAAAATTATTTTATTCCAATCTATTCTACTTATTTGCATCCCATTTATATAATAAACCTTAAAATGAATGCTATGATGCATACATTATGTGAATTAAAAAATAAAAACATAACTATTTATCTAGGGTCTCGAAATACAAAACATATGGTCACTTCTAAAGATATTAGTAAACTTCTTATCTTTTGAAGTTATTGTATACCCATTTACAAAATAGTTTTTTTCTCCAAATTTTTAATTTTTGAATGGAAAGGGAGACCCTTCTCATCACAATAGGGATGTTTGTCCCCTTGTTTACATATTTTTCATAATGATTTATTATTAACTAAAATTTTCCAATGATCTTGAAGAATTATACACTTAGTTGGTTGTCTGCTATACCATGTGAATATATACATTAATTTACAAATTTATTGAATTTTTATTAGATATATTAAAAGAAATATTCCTTATAAGGTTAAATTTAGGGATCAGATCAAATTAGAAAAGAATTTAATGGGTACATAAGAGATTATGTACTTTAGATTTAAAATAATAGTTATTAATAATAGTTATTGATCACTTGATAATGAGATTCAAAGATTTTTTAATTAATATTTTACTTTAAAATATTAAATAAAATCTTATGTTTAATTATTATAATTATTTTTAGGAGATTTTTATTGTTATTAAAGAATGTGAAATCAAGATTTTAGTAGTAAAAATCATAAAGTATTCTCCCAAGACTTCTATATTATAAAAAATGAAGTTATAAACATACATGAAATAATGATATGTTTTCAACCAAGAATGACAATATAAATTATTTTGATGTTATAAAGAAACCATATTAAAGACTCATATTCACTAAAAAAATAAGGATGTAAACAATTAACTCTTAATGAATACACACAAAAAATATTAGAGAAATTCCTTCAATGCAATATGATTACCTTACCTCCAATAAGGGAATTAGATCCTTAAAGAACGTCACCTTGATCTGATAATTCTATTGAATTTTTGTATCTATCAGGATATCTATATACATTTGAAAAATTATTTCATGGATTTAACACATAAAATTTAAGATCTCATTGACAGTAATCAATTTTAATTGAGTGGAACAAGTAACAAGTCATACACATCTATATATCTAATGAGTCACAAAAAGTAATCAATTGATAACTACAATATCCATATGCTAGACAACCCAAATTATAATAATATGTTAATGGAACATATAAAACATCCACTTGGTCTATTTTTTAGAGTAGTTTATTCAATCAACAAAAATAAGAAATCTATTTAGATTTTATTTGACAAAAATGATATCCTACTTAATAGTTCATAAGATGGATCTTTACTCATAAGAGCATTCATATATCGTAATGAAATAGATGGCATAATACATGATGATGGATCAAGATTCAACATATACAATGAATAATTTATTTAATGTATTAGAATTGGCCTTGATGATTTAACATACACCTTCATAAATACTATATGCTATGATGGTATTGTGATGTATGAGCATCCCAAGAGAATCAACTATTCTGTGTTAATAATTTATGAAGTGCATAGAGAGATAGGAACCAAGCACTGTAGGAAAGTATATAATAATTTTTTATATGGATAATAAATTCAAGATTACATAGAGTTTTGAGGAGTTTTGTGAAAAAACATGCAAAATAAAGTAATAACTAAAACATTGGTCATAAACAAAAGAGACACCTACAATAAAGAATCATGGAATAAATTGTAAGGACACATACATATAACCTAATACAATAAAGGAATAATGGTCAATTAGGACCAATGGTCAATCAACTAGTTATAATTAATGCCACCTAATAGAGCTGGGACTAAAATGATGATAATAAGAAACAAGATCTATAAGGTAGATATAACTTAATTGTTTACAAAACTAAAAGGCTTGAGGTATGACTAAGAATAGGATACTCCTATCATATACCTAAAATTGGAACCATGGATACTTGGAGATAGTAGTCACTTCCATCAACCAGATAAGGTGGTCATTGAGTTGTAACAAATATAAATAGCAGTGTCAAGCTGAATGAATAGGTTTTTAATTACTTAGTTTATTTGAAGGTAGATATTTTCTATTGAAATTTGTTTTTATTAAAGGTAAAATTAGGTTTTATAGGGACCCTACCCATACCAAAAAAATAAGGCTTGGTCAAATATTAAATTAAGAATTATAAATTGAGAGAAGTAGGAAAAAGGAACAAACATAACCATAAATAACAGAAACACAATAGATAAAAAATAGAAGAACAACCATAGAATAATTATAAAAGGATCTCAAGAAACATAACACTTGGTGTTATTTTAGTCCTTATAGGCCTTGGTCCATTATTTAGTCATGCTCTTGAACTTCATGCCTAGGATGTTGGTAGATTTATTGTCGTCATCCTCATCTTTCATGTCAATGCCTTTAAGCTTCTTATTATGTCTGTTCTCTTCCATTTCTTTTTTTTAGAATTAAAAATCATGAATAGTCCCTCCATGATTTTCATGGAATTATTGATGGTAATGTTGTTATAACTCACAAATATATTGACTTTTTACTTAAGATCTTTATTCTCCCTTTTGAGCATGCTCATTCTATCTATAAGATACTCAATCTTAGTAGACACTTCCACCTATTTCTCCTTGGTGCAATAAATACCATAAATCAAAATAATTTTATTGATTTCCTATTTACGATGAGCATGGTCCTTTATAAACCAATGAATGAAAGTTTTGTGAAAATTAACCTCATGCTTGAGTTGGTCTAGGTTTTTTTGATTTTTGATATAGTCCATTAAAGTGTCTTGATCTGGCTGGGGATGGTTCTTGGGGAAGGAGGTTTCTATAGTATTTATATCATCAACATTGGTCTTATCTACATCTCCTGAAGGTTTCTACAAATTATATTTTATTTGGTGAGAAAAATCTTCATTAACACGAACCTTATTGACCTTTACTAAGTCATTTTTGATCTTTTGAAAATAGGGGTCATTTGAGTGAACAACAAATTTCTTCTCCTTGAGAAAAGGATCATTGATTTAAGGATCAACCCTATTTCCATCTAGGATACTAAAAAGAGGGGGTTGTAGAAAATCTAAATCCTTTCCGGGCTTAGGTTTGTAGATACTTCTAAGAAACCTATTAGAATTCAGACTAGGGATAGGCTTATTCAGCTTATTCTTAGCAATTGAATGATGAGGAACATGATTCATGGCATCGAAGAACTTGTAAATGAGGAAAATTATAGTTTGGTTAAGTGGTACCTTTTTCTTGCCCATTTAAACCTCCATTATATAATTTTTCTAGTGAATATAGGATATAAAACATAATACTAATGGGAATACTATCCTGAAGATAGCTAAAAAATAAAATATGATAGAAATGAGCAACTATGTAATGTCCATTGAAGTTGACGTACCTCATTAATTTCTCAACTACATCATTGTAAGGAATATGGAAGTCCTATATTTTGAATCCCCCTTGAAACTCAATAAGGTGCTCATCCACAACAAAGAATGTAGCCTTATTCTCCTCAAAGTTCATGGTTAGTCTAATGTACTTAGTGTCTTAAATTTTAAGTCTAGTCACCCTAAAAATTAGCCACGTAGTAATTTCCACTGATACGTTTTTGATGTTGACCACTCAATCGAACCAATTCATAGAAAATTATTTGGAGATATGATCATCATTACCACTGAAGTGATTAATGAAGGTAGTGATTCCTATAATTTTAAGAATATATGTGATCTTGTCTACAAACATAGGTTCAACCTTGTTAATCCCTAATCCCATTTTGGACTAGATACCAAGATGTTTCACAAACTTGTAAATGGAGTAATGAGGCTCAATTATGCTCTTTCTATGGATAATAATATTATTGATATTATATTTAGGATTATTCCTAATAAACATGTCAAAGTAATGATGGATGTCCTTATATGACCTCTAAATCCCATTAATCTTACCATAATTACTAAAATTATGGTGTTTAAATAATCCAATGAACATGGCCATCCAAATATAGAGGATTAGAAATAGGTTTATTTTTTTAATGATTGAATTGATATGGTATGGTAATTCCTCCATTCTATTCTAGATTTTGAATTGGGTTACCATAACTCCTCTATTGCTAAAGGAGTCTATGAGCATGTTCCCCTCTTGGTAAGTGTGCTAAAATTTGATAATTTGGAAGTTATTAATCAAGTTATAGATTTCATCAATGATATATGAGATGGACCAAATCACAAAATTATTCTTGTTGATATAATTTATAATATTAAGAGAATCTCCCTCAATGCATACATTTTGAAAGCCAAGATCGAGAGCTAACTGAACTCCCCATAGAGTAGTTATGGCCTCAGAGAAATAATTGGTTTGAAATCCCATAATTCTTTCATAGGTATAAATGGAAGTTATTAAAAGTTATTTAAGGCCAATAATTACCAGGAGTTTTGTTTTAAAATTGATAATTGAGGCCTAAGGATGAGACTATAAAAATGTCAAGCTAAAGAAGTGAGTGAGATACATTTGAGCACTCTAAATAGGCTTACAACCTAAATAGAGAGAGGGAAAGATAACATACTAAGGCCCTAATCCTTAGAAAGACTATGTGTATGTAGAAAGACATGAGAGATCCACTATTGTAAATAAAAATACTATGAGACCTATGTAAAGCTATGATGCTCATAATATCATGTAATTCAATTTTGATAAATAAAATAAACTAAAATATTTTGTTGAGCACTTTGATGACTATGTGGTGAGGCATACCTTCACTAGGAACCCCTGTTGTGATTACATTAGATGGTATCAGAGTAGGTTAAGATCCTTTGGAAATGCAAGAGGGGAAGATCTTGTAAGTGGAAGTGTGTAATGGAGTGACGAAGAAAGAAATACCAGTATAACACCAACCATGAGGTAAATAATAAAAGAGGATAACTAGAAGACCATTAACACTTGAGGTAGCTATCAAAAAATTATTGAATGAAAGGACTGGTAGATCACTAAGACATGAGGAAACCAAAAAAGAGTGGATGAATTATGTAGGATCATGAAAAATATTTGTGGTAGCGGTTTAGAGTCCCAAAGTGCCTAAGTAGTATAGTTCTATTAAGCATAAGAATAGGTGGCACAAAATATTGAGTGATGTTCAACTACCAATTTAGAGGTATTCTATCAAAATAAAGTAGAAACATAGACAAAAACACTAATTTTAGGTAGTCCCTATGCAACATAAAGAAAATATCCTATAACAATCACTAATCATATGAAACTACTGTATGGGTAAAAAGATGAAGAGCATTAGTAGAATCACTAATTTAAAGAAATCAGAGCAATGGAGCATCTTCAATCAAAGTATTAGGTACAAGGTGCCAAATAAATGGTTCTCCATCAAGTGTGAATGGGTAGAGAATGAAAAACATGAAAAAATATGTAGATGATACAAATTAAAATAACATAAAGAGAAGAATATCCAGAGGAGGAGATGATGTGAGTCATGGATGCATAAAATAATTTTATATTGAATAGTGTAGGGTACTATACATGAGTGAAGTGTATGTAAAGGAGGATGTGGATAAGTGCACCAAGTAGTTAGAGTGGATGTGAGGAGAAGAAAAGATGATGATATGAGGAAAATAAATGTATGGGTTTTTCACTACTATACCAAGTAGTGCATGCATAGATCTACCTCAAATTAGAAGGAAGTATCTAAGGCACCCGATAAGAGAATGAGGTTAGGGATATAAATAAGGTGGCTATGGAATTTTATGAGGTGACCATGGAACTTTTAGTGGAGGCCATGGATCCAACCCTAAAAATATGCCTTGGGAAACTATGGATGTTGATGCTAAAGGATAAGGTGAGAGATACATGAAGGTACATAAATAAGAGTGGAGAAAGAGACCCAACTACAATGGAGCATAGTGGGTGAAGGAAAGGTAGATATAATTATACCAATCAAAAAACAACATAGATTAATGTGATTACTATAGTAAAGTGACCTACATAAGAGACAAAGATGTATGAAGGAGCAAGAGATAATAAGTGTTCTTATGTGTGGTGTGGAGGATAGGCCAAGGAAACATTTTTGAGAGTGAACCTAAGAACTTCTGAGTGAATTAGATAGTGTTGTTTCTTGCACAACACACCCCATTTTTGATTGCAAATGGGGAACCTATTTTTGGTTTTTGTAGCCACTCCCACTTGCACTCAAATCTCATTGGTATCAACATTCCCAAATTATATTAATGGTATTTCTTAATTTTATTATTGAACTCAAACCCATAAATAATTCCATTGTAAATACCACATCTGCACAATAATTTCATATTTTATACTTAGTGTCAAAATGGAGTCTTTCCCCTCAAATCTATGTTCAAATGTCTCACTTACTCAAATATGCACACCCACATCCCCAAATTTCCCAATATACCTTAGCTTCCATGAATCATAAACCCTTAAAATTACTATCACTAGAAATCTCAAGCCCTATAAAAAAATTCATGTTTACCACTTTGCCTAAAAATACCATCCTAATCATCTTTTTTTTGAATAAATCACTATACCCTAGGAATCCTAGAACATCAGCCAAAAATTAACCATGCCAAAATTCATTCATTTTCAAAAAAAATTCAAAACAAAAAATTTAATGGCACAAGGTTAAAAAATTGAATTTAATAGTATTTCCTAAATGTTCATAGCCATATATGATAAAATGAAAAAATTAAATGGTTTTAGGAAACCATTTAATTTTTCCCAAACCACTATTTATATCACCTCCCCTCCCACATAGGGAACAAATTTCAAACCACCCAGTTTTACAAAAATAAAAACATGTAAGGCATGGAAAAAAATTTGTGTCAGTGGAAGCCAACTAGACATCCTCCTCAGATGTGAGGTCCCTTGGCTGCATGTAGGAGGTCAATCAGTTAGGCATGCAGATGCATCAAATCACCCCTCGTGTAATGTGCCAATAGAGGCCAACTATCTTGGAACTTATATGCATGCAAACACAACTAGTTTTAATCATGTAACTAGGTGTACTAGGGTTATCTGGCTATCTCTATATTTTATATAAATGCGCATGCACACATTTTGAAAAAAAAATAATTTTTATTATTTTTTCAAGAAAATTAATGCAATTTAAAATATAATTCCATAATTTTTTGCTTGGTGTCTTGAATGACACTAAAAGGAATTTTCATTCATATCTTTAAAATTGGGTGTTCATTTTTCAAACCATCTATCACATTGGAAATTTGGTTCTAATGCAGTCTACATGGTGTAATTGATTTCATGAAAAATACCACAATAAGAAACTATACATGTTTTTGTGACTAATTTTATAAAATACATTTTTAAAAGTCATTTTATTTACATATGCAAGGGTCAAAACATAATACTCTATCCCACTTTTTGTCATAAAGAGGCCACATACACTTTCATCTTCTCCTCAAAATATATTGAGTTTGGGTCATTTAAATTAATAAAAAAATATGTTTTAGACTATATATACAAATATTTAGTGTATACACATTTTTCCAATTTTTCTAAAAAACATGAAGTATTTTTTAGGATTTGTTTTTTAGTTTTTTAATTATTTTTCTAGCTGGCTATTGGGACACAATATTATACTTTGACCCACCAAAAAGTAACTAATTTTATTTATTTTCCAAGTGTGATTAGAGGTAAAGTGCAAAGGACTTATTTTTTTGGGGGGAAAGTGCAACTCAAGTTCAAATTCAAGTGTTTTTTAGTTTTTGGTGGAATTTATTTCATTCTATTGACCAAAATTGTTAATAAATAACTATCTATTGGTCATTTTAAAGGGTTGGATTTTATTGATTCTAGGTGGAGACACTGAATTAGTCATTTATTTTTGCTTTATAGTTATTTTTTTCCCCTTTTCTTATTTCTATGGGGTGATGTTGCTGAATTTTGTACTCAAATGAAATAATATAATATTGAATTTATGTTACTCAAGCAAAATTTCTTATTAATACAAGTTTTGGGTTTTTTTATTCTTAATTTATGCATGTATACATTTGCAATTTCCTTTTTCATATCATGATCCTTAGACTCTAGCATTGATCCCCACTCATGGTTGTGTGATTAATGGCTAGAGGGTGGATTAGTTTGTGGGTTTTATTCATTCAAGCGATTGTAGATTTGGTGGTATTGTAACATGATTTAATTCTCCTTTTCCCCTCTCTTTTCCTCCATTTTAGTAATCTATTAACTAGTTATTAGACCTAGGGTTTTAATGAAATTCATTTTAATGATAATTTTATCCATTGTTATTATTGCATTGTTTAATTGTTGAATGCTATGGAATAAACACATGTTTTAAATCAACTTTGTTTTCATGTTTAAATCTATCAAATGACTACCTATACTAGCAAGCTCCAAGAGACTAAAAATAAAATGATTTATCTAAGATACTCTAGTACCAACACAAACCCCTTGAAATGGAATGGTCACAACAAGCCATAAAGTGAAGATTAGCTCACCTAGACTAGGTAGAAGAGACCTTGGGGAGATTGATCACAAATCTCCCTTTAGGAGAGGCTTTTAGGGACCTTAAAAAGATCTTACAAGCCTATAGTTGGTGGTTATGATAGAATAACCATAAAGATATTAGCACTCTAAGGAGGGTGATTCTATATATTTGATATTTATCACTTGTTTTAAACTTGATGACCTTTCCTTTATGCTTCTCTCAACTCATTGTGTGCTTGAAAATGACATCAATAGATTGGTGCTAGAAGGAGGGCCTATTCAAAATATTTCAGATTCGTATTATATTTTTATGGAGTTGTCTAGTTATTTTCCAAGTTTTAAAACTAGAAAAAATATTAATTTGAGTCCTATGATGGCCTTATATTGGCTAGGAGGATGTATTTGTCTTGTGAATGTTCTAGGAGTTTCTTATGACTTACATAAAAATTGACACAAATTCTATGTGAAGTATATTCATGGTGGGGTCAATACTACTAAGGAACACATCTAGTCTTTTAAATAGGCCATTATTAGAAAATAGATTCAATATAAAGATGTGGCTTATCATCTATTCCCTTTCTCATTGGATCAAATGACATATTCTTAGTATCTTAGTCTACCAGAAGGATGTATCACCACTTGGGACATATTTGAGAATTTTTTTCCCAACCATTTTACTATGTTCATTGACCCTTCTATCTTATTCTATCAATTTTACATAGCCTGTAAAGATCTTAATGAGTTGGTTAGTGCGTTCAACCATAGATTTCATTGGCTATATAATAGGATGAAGGATCCTTTATTATAGATAGAGGATGCAATAATTAGAATATATCTCAATGACTTGGATCCTTTGATTACCATGTTCATTCATAGGAATATATATTCTCTCACATCCTTAGCATTGGTTTACCAAGAGGGTATCGATTTTGAACAATAGTAAATGACTCAAGGATTTGGTGCTTATCCCTCATATTATTTAGAATAATGTGACATCTATGCCTAAAGTCCTTTGAATCACATGCCTATAAGTCATCCTATGGATCAATATGTGCCTCGAGATGAAGAATTTCCACAATCCTTCACCCAACCAAACCTACCTATGACAAATGAGAGCCCATCTTACTCTTTCAATGTATATAACTCAATTAATTTTTTATATACTTAGCAGGTTGATTCATATCATTTTGGTGATGTAGGATCTTTGGGTGCTATTATTAATAAAATATCATTTGTTTTTGGAAACAATAATAAGGTAATGCATGATCCAAACTATGAAGTTACATATCTTAGTGCACCATTTAGATTTTATGAACCTAGTTACACTATGAATGATGAGTTGATCATGCACACTGAGAATGTCCCATTTCATAAGCACGATCCAATCTTTAAAGGATACAATAGTGACAATGATGACTTTGAATATGATAAATAAACATTTATTGAAGTCAAATTAGTGGTTGAAAATCAAATAGATGAAGAGACACCCACACAAAATTAAGAAATGCAACATAGAGGATCTTGTGCCTAGCTAGAAGAACAATCCAAGGAGCTAGATCAATTAGAGGAGGAAGATGCATATTATGAATTTGAAGCATCTTTCTCATATATTACTTCACACATATTTGAAAATCTAGTCCAAGATAATCAATAACTCTGTGGTGGTAATATGATTTCTCCTACATCATCAGAAGGATACCAATAAGAAAGGGGCTACCCATTTGAGTAAAATGAGTTGGATGAGATGGAAGTAGATGAGCTCTCTCCTTATCTTAGATATAATTTCAAATCAAGTTACTATATCCAATAATTTTTATTCTTAGTAGTAGAGGAAATCAAAGGTGAAGAATAAGAACATCAGTCTTACTTAGAGAAGTAAAACCAATAGAGATGTAAGCTAATAATGATCTAATTCATTCAAAATTTGCACATACTTTGGCCACTAATGAAAAATTCAAGAGGTATCTGATATGGGAAGAGCTTGAATTACTCCCATGCCTTATGTATGATGAAGAAAATAAAGTGGATGCTATGCAAGCATCTATTTGCATCAAATATCATCCACCAATCAATTCATCTGATGGCCACAATAAAGAGGAAATCTATGCCAGGTTGGATGTTCAACACATTTTGGTATGTATTGATACTTTCCCTTATTCCTCATCTTAGTTCCAAGTTTGGGCAAAGGTATTTCTCACCCTATACCTCATGCCTTATTCAATTTAGATACAAACATAATACAAAATTGTACAATCCTAGTTTGCTTGAATAAAATGAAAACATAGGTAAATCATTATGGGATAGAGTATTCTATCAAAGAGGATAATGTATACATGAAAATATCCATCCTATTCCTTGTTAAGGTCTCTACCAATCATCTCAAAATATTGAAAATAAATAGGTGTCTAACTAGTTCAAACATGCATTTGCTTGAACATTTTCTATGAATAATTTGTCTTTTCCCTTCCCATTTTGTTTCCTTTTTCTTTTTTTCCTATGCCTTGTTTTTAGAGTAGGTTTTATTTATTTGTTTTCTACTTTCATTGTTGGTTTTTCCCAACTATTTTTCCCTATGGTTCCCCTATTAGTCAAAGTAATGAAAAGAAAGGCTATTGTGTAAATAACATAAATGGTGCTCGAAGAACCTAATTTCAATTTTTTCTTGAAAATATGGTGTAAACTATTATGATTTCTTAGTTTATTTCTTGAGTTTCAAAGGTCAATTATTTTTAACATTGTTATGAATTTAGAAAAGTTATTACATTGATTGAAACCATCTAATATACTTAATGAAAAATTTGAATAAAAATGTAGCATCACTTCAACTCTAGTTTGTCTTACGTCATAATTAACTTAATGAATTCCTTTTACTTATGGCTTGGTCCCTAACCCTATATGGATGAAGATGATAAATCTCTTTTCCAAAAGGGATTAAGCTAAAAAAGGTAAAATATAAAATTCTCCTTGAAAGGGTGATCTTGAAAACCTCCACCATAGGCTTCTAGCCTAGTTGCCAATGGATTAAAGCCTTTAGAAGGGACCAAAGGTATCTCTATCAGGACTATAGGTTCCTGGTCAATAATAGAGCAATGACCATACCACTTCCCCCTAAGTTTAATTGAAAATGTTTCCCATTCAGTAGTTTTAGGCTTATGCAAATTTGAATTATTGCATGTGAATGAAAATAAAATGATTTAATCACTTAATCAAACACTTAGATGGGTTTATAAATATTATAACTTAGTATGTCACTTGTTCCTATATGATTTGGTACCTTTGAATTTTGGTTTATTTTGAGTAATTATTATCAACTAATGCTATTTATTCTTGTGATTTTAGGGATTATAGATTCTTAAAATACTCAAGATTATTTACCAATAGGAGTCACCATTTTTGGTTGCTTGCATAACATGCCCCATTTTTTGACTAAAAATGGGAACCCTATTTTTGCTTTTTGGAGCTGCTTTCACTTACACTCATGCCTCATTAGTCTCAACACTCCAAAATTACCTTGAAATTTTGTATCAATTTCCATGTTGAATCAGGACCCACAACCACCTTCATTGGAAAGACCATGTTTGGGCAATAAAATTTCATATTTTACACTTAGTGTAAAAATAGAGTCTTGATTATTGGATCTGCGTTTAAATGTCTCACTTACTTAGATGTACACACCTGCATCCATACATTGCCTAATATATCTCAACTTCCATGTATCATAAACCCTTAAATTTATTATCTTTGAAATGCTCAAACCTTATGAAAAACTTTCATGTTTACCACTTTTCCTGAAAATGCCATCTGAACCATTTGTTTTTTAAGTAAAACATTGTACCCTAGGGATCCCAGAACTTCAACCAAAAATCAAATATGTCAAAATTTATTTATTTTCAAAAATCTAAATTCAAAATAATTATTTAATGACACAATGTTAAAAAATTAAATTTAATAGGATTTTATAAATGGCCATGGCTATTTATGACATAATGAAAAATTTAAAATGTTTTGGGAAACCATGGTCTTCTCAAACCACTATCCACGACCACTCCCCTCCCACAAGGGGAACAATTTTCAAACCACCCTATTTTCCAAAAAAATACATGTAAAGCATGGAGGAAAATGCACATTGGTAGATGCTGATTCACATGGATGTGATAGTCCCAACAACATGTGGGAGGAGGCACATTGTCTCAGCCCTCACATGTGTGTAGATGTGCTCAACTTATGTTGCATGATCAGATGGACTAAGGATGTCTTTCCATATTTATGATCCATGGAAATTCACATGCACATGTGTTTAAAAAATTATTAGTTTTATTAATTTTTCAATAAAATTAATGCAATTTTAAATCTAATTCTAAATTTTTTTACCTCGTGTCTTGAATGACTTTAGAAGATGTTTTTCCCATATGTTTCAAACTAGGTGTCTATTTTTCTAACCATCCATGGCATTGGAAATATGGTTCCAACATAGTCTTCATGACATAATTAATTTGATAAAAATACCCCAATAAAAAAAAGTTCATATTCTCATGACTAATTTCATAAAGTACATTTTTAAAATTCATTTTATTCACATATTTTAAAACTTAACTAGTTTTTATCTATTTATAGGTGTGAATGAAGCTAAAATGCAAGGGGCTTACTTTTGGAGGGAAAAGTGCAACTCAAATTCAATTTCAAGTGCTTTTTATTTTTTGGGTGAAATTATTTCCCTCCATTGACCAAAATTGTTATAAATAACTAGATCTTGGTCATTTCAAAGGGCTAGCTATTGTTGATTATAAGTGAAGGAGACACTGAACCATCCATTTATTTTTGATTTATAATTATTTGTTTCCCTTTTCTTATTTTTCTAGGGTGACACTACCAAATTTAATACTCAAATGAAAGACTATAAACTTGAATGAGACACTGAAATAGTTGGTGGCTATGCCAAAATGACCATCAACAAATTGGCACTAAAAGGAGGGTGACTTAGAATATTTTGGACTTATCATTAGTTTTAAACTCAATGCCCTCTCCTCTATGCTTCTCCCAAAATGTGTGTTTGAAATAGACATCAACATATTGGAACTAGAAGGAGGTCCTATTTAAAAAATTCAAACTTGTATTATGTTTTTATAGAGTTGCCTAGTTGTTTTTTAGGTTCTTAAACTATAAAAAATGATTATCTGAGTCCTTTGATGGCCTTATCTTGGCTAGGAGGAAGTAGTTATCCTATGAATGTTATAGGACTTTCTCATGACCTACCTAAAAATCACCACAAATTCTATGCAAAGTATATTCATGGTGGGGTCAATACTATTGAGGAACACATCTAGGCTTTTAAAGAATCCATTATTAAAAAATAGATTTAGCATGAAGATGTGGCTTGTCATCTATTCCCTTTCTCATTTGATCAAATGACCTATTTTTGATATCTTTGTCTACCAAAAGGATGTATCACCACTTAGGCCATCTTTGAGAATTTGTTCTTAAACCATTTTACTATACCCATTGACCCTTATATCTTGTTCTATCAATTTTCCACAACCCATAAAGAGCCTCACAAGCTTGATAGTACGTTCAACCATAAATTTCATCGCTATATAATAGGTTGAAGGATCATTTCTTGTAAATAGAAGATGAAACATTTGGAGTATATATCAATTCCTTGGATCCTCTAACTTCCATGTTCATTTAGAGGATTCCATATTCTCTCACATCCTTAGCATTGGTCTACTAAGAGGCTATCAATGTTAAATAATAGTCAATGTCTCAAGGATTTGGTGCCTTCCCCTCCTACTTCTTGGAACAATGGGACATTTATGCCCAAATTATTTTGATTTTCATGCCTAAAATTTATCCCATGGATAAATTCATGTCTCAAGATGAAGCATTTTCCTAATCCTTCACCCAACCAAACCTCTTTATGACAAATGAGAGCCTTGTTTACTCTTTTAATGCATATAACTCAGTTAATTATGTGTATACTCAACATTTTGATTCATACCATTTTTTTAATTCAATATCTTTAGGCACTATTACTAATCAAATACAATTTATTATAAGAGACAACCATAAGTTAATGCACAATCCAAGATATGAAGCTCTATATCCTAATGCACCATTGGGATTCTATGAACATGGTTGCATTGTGAATGATGAGCTAGTCATGCATATTGAGAATGCCCCATTTCATAGTCCTAATCCATTCTTTGAAGGATATAGATATGATAATTATGAATCCAAATATGATGAAACAACATTTATTGAAGGTAAATTAGTGGTTTAAAATCTAATTAATGAAGTGTTTCCCACATAAAATGAAGAAATTCAACATAGAGAATCATGTACCTAGCTAGAAGAACAATTTGAGTAGTTGGATTAGTTAGAGGAGGAAGAAGAATATTATGCATATGAAACATCCTTATCATATGTTCTTTCACACACATTTTTAAATCTGGTCCAAGATAATCAACAACTCTTTGCCAGCGGTATGACTTCCCCTACATTATCATAAGGATACCAAGAAGAAAGGGGCTACCCATTTGAGGAAAATAATTTGGATGAGCTCGAAGAATATGTTATCTCTCCTTAGCTAAGATATAATTTAAAATCGACTACAACCAAATGTTATTCTTCACATAAATATAGATACTCAAAAATGAAAAACAAAAACATCATGTCCTACCTAGAGAAGTTAAACTATTAGAGATGCAAGCTAAGAATGATCTAATTGATCCCAACTATCCACATATGTTGACCACTGATGAAAAATTTAGGAGGCCTATAATATGGGAAGAACTTGAACTATTGATATGCCTTATAAATGATGATTAAAACAAGGAGGATGTTATGTAAGCATCCATTTGCATCAAAGAGCATCCAAAAATAGATTCATCTAAAGTCCAAAACAAAGAGGAAGTCTCTAGCAGGTTGGGTGATTAACACATTTTGGTATGTATCTATGCTTGGCCCTATTACTCATCTTAGTTCCACGTTTGGGAATATTTATTTCTCACCCCCTATACCTCATTCCTTCTAAAATCTAGATACAAAACTTAATGCAAAATTTTAAAGTCCAAGTTTGCTTAAATTACATGAAAATAACATAGACAAATCATTATGGGATAATGTTTCTATCGAAGAGGATAACATGGATGTAAATATATTCATCCTCTTACTTGGTAAAGTCTCTACTAATCTTATCAAAATATTAAAATGAAATATATGTTGAACTGGTCTAGACATGCATTTGCTTGAACATTTCCTATGAATAATTTCTCTTTTCCCTTCCCTGTTTTGTTTTATTTTTCTTTCTTTCCTATCCCTTTTTGTTAGAATAGGTTTACTTTATTTATTTTCTACATTCATTATTAGGTTTGTCGCAACTATGTTTACCTAAGGTTACCCTATTAGTAAAATTAATGAGAAGAAAGGTGGTTGTGTAAATAACATAAACAATGCTTGAAGAATCCAATTATAATTTTTTCTTAAAAATATGGTGTAAACTATTGTGATTGCTTAGTTCATTTCCTAAATTTCAAAGGTCAATGACTCTTAATAGAAATTATGAATTTAGAAAAGTTATTATTATTTTTTTATCCATCTAATGTACTTGATGGAATATCTCAAGAAAAATGTAGCATTACTTCAAGTATGATTTGTCTTAATTCATTGTGAACTTGCTAACTTCCTTTTACCCATGGATTGGTCCTCAAATTTCTATGGATTAAAATTCTAAATCTCTTTTCCAAAAGTAGTTGAGATAAAAAAGGTAAAATATAAAATTATCCTCAAAAGAGTGATCTTGGTAACCTTCACCACAAGTTTCCCATCCTGGTTGGTAGTGGAGCAAGACCTTTGGAAGGGACCAAAGGTATATCTGTCAGGGTTATAAATTTCTAGCTAGTAGTAGAGCAATGCCCACACCACTCCCACCCAAGCCAAATTGAAATTTTTTTCCCTTCAATAGTTATGACCTTTTGCAAGTCTGAATTTTTACATGTGAAAACAAATAAAATAAATTAATCACTTAATCACATACTTAGATGGTTTTATCAAGATTATGGCTTAGTATGTCACCAATTTATACATACTTTAGTGCCTTTAAATTCTAGTTTGTTCTTATTAGTTACTTGTAGTTAATGTTGTTTCTTCTTGTAAAATAAGATATTCTAAAATTTTGAAATACTCAAGAGTATTTCCTATCACGAGTCACCATTTGTTTTTTTTTCCCAAAATGCCTCATTTTTCGAATTAAAATGGAGACTCTCTTTTTAATTTTCATAGTTGCTCCTGCTTGCACTCAAAACTCATTGGTCTCAATAATCAAAAAATGAATTGATGGTATATCTCAATTTGCATGTTAAATTAGGACTCATAACCACCTACATTAGAAGGACCACACCCATGCAATAAAATTTTGTATTTTACACTTAGTGTAAAAATGGAGTCTTGCCCCTTGAATCTATTTTTTAATGTCTCACTTACTCAGATGTGCACACCCACATCCCCACATTGCCTAATATATCTCATCTTATATGAATCATAAATTTTTTAAATTAGTATCATTATAAATCTCAAACCCCTATGAATTTTTTTCATGTTTACCATTTTACCTAAAAATGCCATCCTAGTTGTTTATTTTCTAAGTAAAGCACTATACACTAGGGATACTAAAACTTCAGCCAAAAAATGACCTCGATAAAATTTATTTATTTAAAAAAATAAAAATAATTATTTAGTGGCACAAAGTTAAAAAAATGAATTTAATAAGATTTTATAAGTGGCCATAGTTGTATATGATAGAATGAAAAGTTTAAATGGTTTTGAGAAACCATGGTCTTCTCAAACCACTATCCATGGTACCTCCCTTCCCACGAGAGTCAAAAATTTCAAACCACCTTGTTTTAAAAAAATAAAAAGGCATGGAGGAAAATGTGCATTGATAGAGGCTAATTGACCATCTTCTTTAGATGTAGAGATGCATAGGCCCTCAGCCACATGCCAGAGGAGGTTGATCAACTGGCCACACAAATGTGCCAACTCGCCCTATATGCCTATGTGGGCACACAGGTGGAGGCTAGTTGTCTGAGCCCTCATAGGGATGTGGATGCACCTAGATTATGTCGCATGTTTGCATGGACTAGGATCATCCAACCATCTTTTTTGATTCATGTAAATGCATAGGCACACATATTTAGAAATTTGATTAATTTTTATTATTTTTTCAAGAAAATTAATGTAGTTTCAAATTGAATTCTATATTTTTTCCTAATGTATTGAATGACTATAAAATACATTTTTGTATATATCTTTCAAACTAGGCATCCATTTTCTAAACCATCTATGGCATTAGAAAGTTGGTTCCAACGTGATCTGCATGGCTCAATTGATTTCATGAAAAAAATAACTTAATAAAAAGTTGTTTGTGTTTCCATGAATAATTTCATAAAGCACATTTTCAAAAGTCATTTTATTCATATATTCAAAAAATTAACCAATTTTATCTATAATGCAGGTGTGAACAAAGCTAAAGTGCAAAGGGATTAACTTTAGGGGGAAAGTGCAGCTCAACTTCAAATTAAAGTGATTTTTAGTTTTGGAGGTAATTTTTTTTCCACTATTGACCAAAATTGATATAAATACTAGCTCTTGGTCATTTCAAAGGGTTGGTTCTTGTGATGGTTATTGTTGATTCTAAGTGTAGGAGACATTGAACTAGTCATTTATTTTTTTATTTATAGTTAATTTCTTCCCCTTTTCTTATTTCTCTGGGTTGACACTATTGAATCTTCTACTTAAATGAAATATTGTAAAATTTAATTTATGATACTCAAGAAAACATTTTTATTAATACAAGTTGTGGAGTTTGTTATTCATAATATGTGCATGTATACAATGGTTATGGTTTCCTTCTTTATAACATGATCTTCAGACTCTGACACTAATCCTTGCTCATGGTTGTGTGATTATTGGCCATATGATGGATCATTTTATGGGTTTTATTCATTCAAGAGATTGCATATTTTTTGGAATTACAACAAGATTTTATTCTCTTTCTCCCTTTTTTGCTCTTTTTTATTAAGCTGTTACCTAGTGGTAAGACCTAAGGTTTGATTGCAATCAATTTTATCCATTGTAATTATTACATTTTTAAATTCTTGAATTCTATGGAGTAAACACATATTTTAAATAAGCTTTGTTTTTATGTTTAAATTTATCAACTAATTTCTTATGGCAACAAACTCCATGGGAATAAAAGTACAATGATTTTTCTAAGATACTCCGGTACAAGCATAGGTCCCTTGCAACAAAATATTCATAATGAGCCACTGAGTAAAGATCAATATGCCTAAACTAGGTAGAAGAGACCTTGGGGAGATTTATTGTAACTCTTTTTTTAGGAGAGGCTTTTAGGGACCCTAACAAGCTCTTAAAATCCTATGATTGGTACCTTTGACAAAATAACCATAAATAGGTAGTAGGGTAATATTCATGCACCTTGGGATGGAAACTCAAGCTAATAACAAAAAGATTGAAAAAGAAATAAAATATGATTTGAGAGGAAGAATAGTCATAAAGGAGATATTGATTGAAATGGATAAATTTCTATGTGTACATGATGAGGCATGAAGTAGTAGGAAAGAAGAAACCCAAAATATGAAGGAGGGTAAGCCATCAAATAACATGAAATCAAGATTACTTGCCATGAAATAATTCAAAACTTATTCATAGAAAGGAAGACATCACATAGAAAATGGAGGAAATAGATAAAGGTCTTGAAGAAGAGTGATAAGTACAAGGAGTTTCTTGAAAGAAACTAAAGCTATTAGATCACCAAAC
Organism: Torreya grandis; assembly: GCA_037957365.1. NCBI lineage: Eukaryota > Viridiplantae > Streptophyta > Pinopsida > Cupressales > Taxaceae > Torreya > Torreya grandis. Next base: position 1,497,740 of record JARHVA010003036.1, on the reverse strand, counting down.
TTTGAGGTAGTTAGCAAAGGAAGAATCAAGAATTGGAGTGGTGTTGAGTGTGACTAATGTAGACATCTAAATCTGGCCACCAATAACCTCCAACTAGGCTTTTGACCAATTTCCACCCAAAACACACAATTTGGCCTAAAAAAACCAAATCGCACTAAATGATGTGAAACTAACATATTTAGGTGCTGATTTTGGCTAGGGTAATCCTAAATGGGGCAATGAAATTTACAGGCTAGCTAACTTTGATCAGATCATTCTGAGTTAAAATGCCAATTTTGCATTTGGGTGCTCTGGATTACTCTTTCTTATCACATCTCTTGCACAAGACATGCACCTTTGTTATTTGGTGTTAGTAACATCCTAAATGGGATAATGGTTCCAACACATCTAACATTGCCTTCCAATTCCAATCCAGTCAAATTTTGGACCAATAACAAGGTATTTTGATCAATTTGAGTAATTTGTGCATAAAATGCTTAAATCATGCTTAAGATCTAATTAACCCAAATCAAGGCCTAATAAAAAATTCCATGGAAACTTGTTGAATACTTATTTTTGGAAATGAATATTGAATATCTACATCACCAGGTGACCTCATTTCTTTGGAAGACTTCTCTAGACCATAAATGCCACAAATATCAGGATTCATACCCTCCATGCCTCATCAATGCCTTCCATGATGCCCTCCATGCCTCTTAATTGCCCCTTATTCCAATTTCATGATGAGAATAATTAAAAACTTATTTCCAAAAGTTGAATTAATTGTCAACCATACATCTCAATCTTGAGATGGATGGTTTAGGTTGATTCTGATCAATCTCAAAAATCTATCAATAGGAGGCCTTACCACATCATTTAAAAAAGATTTAAGAATACAAAGTTATAATGCAGGATTGGCTCTAAAGCTTCATAAACTAGTGTTACCATGCCAAATTGATTCTAAGCTAATCCAAGCCACAAGCCAAAGGTGCCAAGGAGAGATGGAGGTAGACAAGATTCCATTACAAAGGACTTCATGAGCACAAAATCGAGCAAGCCACTACTACAAAGGCATTTGGAACATCGAAGGAAGGTGAAGGAATTCTTGTGTTTTATTCTTTACTTTTTAGTTGTGTTTGTCATTTATTTTTGTTAACTAAGCTCTCCATAGTGTCTAGGCCTAGAGATGTTATGATATTAGTATGTTTCTTTCATCTTGTTTTCATTTTGGAACTAACACCATATTAACCATCCTCTCTTAAGTCAAATTACTAGATCACATAATGGCATGCCTGGTGGGACTAAACACATCTCACACCTGAAGAAGGTCATTTTTCAACTCTAAAACATTTATTTGGACCCTTAAAACTCTTGTAAATTGATTTTCTAACTTTATTTTACCATTTTTGTTTGCCATGGTTTTACACAATAACTGACATTGGTAGGTAATAATGACATCAATTGCATATCTCAATCAACAGTGGTTGAGTAACTAACATCATTTTAAAAAAGTAACTATTGTTAGTTGTAATAACTGATGTCAGTCACTATATTTTTCTAAAAACATATACCTGAGAGCTATTTTTATTAAAGTTTATTATTTCAAACCAAAAAGAGCTTCAAAGGTAAAGGACATGCTAACATTTTAGCTGTAGGACCAAGCTTGATATTTGTTCAAAATATGTTTAAATCACCTTTGCATGCTTAAAAATCAATTAAGAACCTTTTTTTGGGTGTTTGACAAAGAATTTAGATGTTTTTGGTGAATGTTTTCAAAGTTTACAACCAAGACCAAGGGGTCAAATAAACACCACCAAATCTTTCATTTTGGGTTTAAAATTGAACACACTTGTCAATTCTTGTTTTAATAGTTGTTTAATCAAATCTTTGTTTGGAAAAAAGAGGAATGTTATGTGTATGCTCTTCTATTTGTCCCCTATAGGGAATCCTTGGAATCAAAAGCACCATTCCTATTACAAATATCCTAGTCCAAGGCTTGGAAAGAAAGTCATCTAAGGCACTCCCCAAAAAGTCATCAAAGTTTGGGTGACCTTGAAAATGACCCTAAAGTCTTTCTATTTCATGTTTTCTTAATTTTTTATGCAAACTTGGATTACGAGGGGGACTTCATCACCTTCCAAAAGTTCTTTAGGGAATCTTTGACCTAGGGTTTCATCTCTCGACATTGACTTCATTTGGCTCCTTTGGAGTTGCACATAGGATGTAGTGAAACTTTGGACATCACACTACACTGAGTGAACAACAGGATGTAGTGGTTACAAAAAGGATTAGACCTTTTCACAACAATCCAAGTGATACAAACAAAAAATATATGATTTTCTTTTGCATTTTTGTCATGAAAGTCATTGTGTAATTGATTCCCCTAGATCGTTTAAAAACTCGTTAGATTTTAGACAAATCCCCACTTGCCACTGAAGTATTGTTGGTGCAAGGTGTGATTCAAGGTCCATGTTGTAGTACTATTTTTTGAGAGAAGGGGGGTGTAAAAACCCTACTATATAATATTCATTTAATTTTGGATGAACACTTAAAATCCTCTCAAATGACGCATATTGACAGATTCTAATAATACCAAGCAACCTTGTTAGTTTATGATCTAAGAATGATTAATTAGTTGGTATTGTCCTAGTTTAAAGTCTTTTATGGAGTAAAAAATTGGTGTAAACAAATAATCCAAACCAAACACATAGTGAAAATTTTCCTTTGAACAAAGAAGCATTATGCTGCCCATGTGAGATCATCAATTTGCCTTGTTTAAAAGTTCATCAAAAGCTTGACAGTCATATCATCTACTTTGAAATAGTTATAATACCCAATTGAGTCTAGACCTTTAATAAAGTTGTTTAAGCCCTTCACTTATAATCTAAATTCAAAATTTCACCTTTATAAGTTCATAGGGTTGTTATCTTAAGTGGGTTCACCATTTGCACTAAACTTGAGGGAACTTAGGTTTAATTTCTCATTTGGGTTGAAGGTCATTTAAGACTCATAATCATTATCATCACTTGATAGACTTAAGCTATTTTTTGATAAAACACTTGCACTTTGAGTCTATGAACCACAAAATTTTGAATCAAGGAAAGTAGTGCTATGCTGTCAAAATTATAGGAAAAGGTCTTTACCTTAGAGAGTTTTTGAAACAAACCTTTTTGTCACACTTTTTGGGTAGTATAGCATCGTTATACTACCCAAAGAATTTAAAATATTGTTTCATAAACCCTCTTGCATAGGGTTCAAATATGCTCCTATATTTTTATACCAATCGAAGTGCACTTTTATGATATTTTGTCTAAAACTATTATACTGTTCACTTTTATCTAGCTTATTTGTCAAAATAACCAAGTTTTTACCATTTTTTATGAGAAAATAAACTATTTCTAGAGTTCCTTTTGTTTCATACCTTATACCTAGTTGATCAAGTTCATGTCCAAGAATCAAATGCCTAGAGTTTGTTAGAAGTGTTTCAAATCCGTTAGATTAAAAATTTAATCTATTTTCAAAGTCTAGATTTTGACGCCATTTGGCCAAGAGTCCTAACACATGCCTTGTTGTTGGAAATATTGTCATTGATGTCAAATGTCTAGCATTCTTGGTGATAAAGACACCATTGCATTTAATGGTGTGTTTAATATTCATATATTGGCTAATGTGTGTTAATATTTATTTAATATTAATGATTATATTTTTAGTTGCATATAAGTCAAAAGAGGGCCCATGGAGAAGTCAAAGAGCCACGGGGTAAAAGATGAAAGAGGAATGGGATGCATTTTCTCATGAAGAGTCATCTTGAGGAATTCTAAGAGTCACCATGTTAGGACAAAAGAGGTATGGCACATTTTTCCATGAAGGGATACTTTAAAAAATATGAAAAGTCACCAAGATAAAGACAAAATAGGAAAGGACACTTTTGCTTATGAAGGGTCACCATATGACTTTTTAAATGCAAGGATATGAAGGGTCATGCAAGTTTAGCACCATTTTTCCATGAGGATTGAAGAGTCACAAAGGGTGAATTCCAAATGTCTTTTGGAAAGCTATAAATAAAGGCTTGAGAATCCATTTGTAATATGGAAGAGAGTGCATGGTTTGTATTTTTTTTCAAAGAGAGAAAAGCATGAGATATTGTAGAGTTATATCATTTGTTGAGTAAGCAACATTCAGAGATAGTTGTGTTTTATACATAAGAGGGGTTGGTGCTCCTATAGGTTGGTGCTCACAAATATTTGAGAGGGATTGGTGCTCCTATGAGTTGGTGCTCACAAATCTTTGGAAGGGGTTGGTGCTCAAAAATAGTTGTTGTGTTGGTGCTTGACAAAGGGGTTGGTATCCTGCAAGTTGGAGCTTGAAAACTTTGTATTTTGAGTTGGTGCTCATTCATATACTTAAAATTTTTCTCTATGGTTTTTTCCACTTTGGGTTTCCACATAAAAATCTGGTGTCTCTTTCTCTTTCTCTTGTGTGGTACAAATTATTGTTTCAGTTTTATTGCATATCTTGAATGTGCAAGTAAGTGGTTAAAGAAAAGAAATTAGATTAAGTAAAAAGATATATAATATACTGATTCACCCCCCTCTTAGTATATTTCATGCATACTGAGTGGTATCAAAGTAGGTTGCTTTTGAAAAAGTTTATAGCTTGGAGGTAGATCAAGAAAACACGATGGCTAGATCACATGAAGGATTTTATACAAATAAGGCACCTTTGTTTGATGGGATGAATTATGTTTTTTAGAGTATAAAGATGAATAATTATTTGATGGCCCTTGTATTTGACATATGGAAAGTAGTGGTGGAGGAATATGAAGAGCCACAGACACTTGTAACTACTCTAGTAGAAATGAAGGCAAGTGAAAATAATGCTAAAGCTTTAAATGCTATTTTATGTGGTTTATGCAAATCAAAATTTGTTAAAATTATGCAATGTAAATCTAATCATGAAACTTGGGTAAAACTTGAGAATATTTACAAAGGTGATGGAAAGGTTCAACAAGCTAAGCTTCAGACTTTCAGAAGATAGTTTGAAAGTTTGAAGATGGAAGAAGAAGAAAATATAGTAAGTTATATTTTGCAGGTTGATCAAATAGTTAATCAGAATCAAGGTCTTGTAGAGAATTTAGAAGAATCAACTGTGATTCAATTTTTTTTGAGATATCTACCATTGAGATATGATACAAATTTTTTAGCAATTGAAGAGATGAAGAATTTAGCCAAGCTAAAGATCGATGAGTGTCATGGTATTCTTACAACATATGAGATGCGAACTGAACAAGATAAACCCTTAAAAAGAAAAGCTTCTTTAAAGACATCAAAGAAAGAGAAGGCTAATATTTAAGAATCAAGGGATAGTTCTAGTGATGATGAAGGTAACAATGAAGCTCTTTTCATTTGCAAGCCGAAAAAGGGCACAGGTAAATATCAAGGAAAATTACCTTTTAAATGTTTTAATTATGGAAAGATTGGAAATTTTATATCTAAATTCTCAAATAAAGGTAATGATGATAATTAAGAAGGAAAGTCTACATACAAGAATAATTTCAAAGGTAAATTCAAGAAGAGATTCGAGAAGAAGAGTTTGTATTCTAAAGATCCTAGCTCAACCGAAGATAGTGGAGTCAGTGATTCAAAATAAGAAGAGATTCTATTCATGGCCATACATATGCCTATATAATAAAAATTATAGATGATCAAGAAGAAGAATAGGATGAATCCGAAGTGAATTTGGAAGAACTCATTTGTGCCTTAGAAGAGTTAAAAGATCTTGAAAAGAAAAATTGAAGATTAAAACTCTAGATCAAGAAAAATGAAAAGGAGTCAAAGGAAATAATTGAATATCTACAAGCACACTTTGAAGAATCCAAGAAGAATGAAGAATATATAATGGCATAGTTTAAAATAGTAAGTAAAGAATGTGAAAGGTATGTTATTGAAATTGCTTCTTTAAAAGCATATCTTGAGAAAACAAATAAACTATCAATGATATAACAAGCAATGATTCAAAATTTGAGAATAACACTAATATGTTGAATAAGATATTAGAAAATCAAAGATCAATATTAGATAAAACATGTATTGAATTTGAAAAATAGAAAGAGGAGGTCACTACTTTCATGAACAAGGAAAAATGAAAGAGTTATACTGAAGCTCTTATAAAAGAATAAATAAAAAGGGAAGAACTTAAGAATACATAGGACATCTCAAAGAAATAAAGTTGGAGGGAATAGAGATACAAAATCAAATTAGGTCAGAGATACACAAACAAGTCCTATTTTTATGGTTACTACTTGTATTGTAATGGATATGGTCATAAAAAAATAGAATGTCAAAAAAGGGCTAACAATTTCAAAAATAAGGAGAAGGAAATTAATACAGAGTCAAGTAGAAGCCACAACTCCTTTGCTCCTCTATCAAGCTTTAATGAAGAGGCCATAATATGTTACAAGTGAAAAAATTTGGACACATAGCTTGGTACTATATAAGTGTGTTTGAGTCAGTCAAGAAGGACCAGAATTTCAAGGCTCCATTCATTAAGAAGAAAGTTCAGATAAGTTCATGGCAAAATAAACAACCTAAAAAATCTATGTTGATATAGATAGCTTTACATGGAAGAAATGAAGAAAATCCGTGGTTAATTAATATTAGATGTTAGAGGCATATGATAGGAGACAAGAGCAAGTTCATAACCTTAAAGAAGATCAATGGTGGCATAGTGAAATTCGGAGACAATACTACTATCAAAATTGATGGAAAAGGTACACTAAGTTTGGATAATGGTAAAACTAAAACTGAAAATGTTTTGTATGTAGGTCTTAATTTTAAGCCAAATGTGTGATTAGGGAAAAACACTATAGTTTTATGTAGAAGGTTATGAATTAGAAGAAAAGATTCAGATGTGTTGGTTGTAGATGCTTAGAGAACATGCAATAATCTGTATATGCTATCAGACATCAAAGGTCAAAGATGTTGTTTGAGTTAGATTGAATAAATTTGGCTATGGCACATGAGAATGGGGCACATAAATTTTCACAATCTTGTCAACATAAGTGAGAATCAAGCATTCAAAAATATTCCAAAGATTACAAAGCCATTCGACATGCTATGTGAACCTTGTCACCATGGGAAGTAGGCTAGTACTCGACCACTCAGATGCTAGAGCTTGTTCACACTGATCTATGTGGACCTATGAGAACTCAAAGTACTCAAGGTGAGAAATATTTCATGTTGCTTATTGATGATTTTTCATGTATGACTTGGGTAATATTTTTAAAGAAAAAATAAGAAGCTTTTAGACATTTCAAAGCATTCAAAGCATTAGTTGAGAATGAAACCAATTTGAAGATTAAGTGTCTAACATCAGATTGAGGAGAAGAATTCATGTTAGATCAATTTAATGAGTTTTGTGAAGACCATGGAATAAAGAGACATTATTCAGCAGCCAGAAATCCACATCAAAATGGAGTAGTTGAATAGAAAAATAGAATAGTTCAAGGGATGGTGAGGACAATGATAAATGAATCCAAGATAGCAGATAAATATTCTAGATAGACAAGTGATACATTAATGCATATTCAGAGTAGATAATTATTTAGAGTCAATAGTGATAAGACTCCTGATGAGCTATGGAAAGACAAACCAACAACAATTGATTATTTTAGAGTTTTTGGTGATAGATGTTTCATAAAGAGAGCTGATGAAAAACTTGGTAAGTTTGAATCTAGAGCAGATGAAGGTATATTTCTTGGTTATTTTTGAAAAAGTAAAGCTTATAAATATTATAACAAAATAATAAAGAATATTTTTGAAAGTACAAGTGTTAGGATAGAATATGATGGAACACAAAGAATCAGTGATCCAGTAGACATACCTAAAATCATTGAAGAGGAAGATTTTGAAGAATCAGATGAAGATGAGAGGAGAAAAAGGACACCAAAACTCTATACAAATATGTTCAAATAAATCATAATGAAAGTGACATAATCAAGGACATAAATGAAGGAATTTGCACTAGAGGAATGATAGTAAGTGAATCTGAGCAAGTTTATTTCTTTTTGTTATCCAAAATTTAGCCTAAAACTTTTTTAGAAGCTAGACATGACAAGCATTGGTTTAAGGCTATGGATGAAGAATTAAATTAGATAGAAAATAATGATACTTGGGAATTAGTTCCTAGACCAAAAGATCACAATGTGATAGGAACAAAATGGGTTTATAGAAATAAGTTGAATGAAAATGGAGAAGTGACCAGAAATAAAACAAGATTAGTATGTAAAGGATATGATCATATAGAGGGAATAGATTTTGAAGAAAAATTTTCACCAGTGGCAAGGTTAGAGGCTATTAAAATATTTCTTCCATATGCAGTGTTTAAAAATTTCAAAGTGTTTCAGATGGATGTCAAATCTACTTTCTTGAATAGGAATCTAGAAGAAGAGGTCTACATTGAGAAACCTGAGAGATTTATTCTCTCAAATATTAGTAGCCATGTATGTAGATTGAAGAAAGAATTATATGGATTGAAACAAGCTCCTAGAGCTTGGTATGAAAGACTTGATAAGTACCTACAGGATCAAGGTTTCAAGAGAGGATTTGCTGATAGTAGTCTCTATATCAAAGCAGAAGGTGAGCATCGATTGATTGTTGTGGTATATGTTGATGACATCATTTTTTTAGGAAATATTGAAAAGATGAAAAAAGAATTTTTTGGTAATATGCAAAAATAATTTGAGATGTCTATGCTTGGAGAATTGTCATTTTTCTTAGGATTGTAAATATTTTAGTCAGATAAAGGAATTTTCATATTTTAAATTAAATATGCCAAGAAAATGTTGAAGAAATTTGGTTTTGAGGATTTTTCACTAGTTGGCACACCAATTTGTATAGGAAATAAGGTGAGTAAGGATGAAGATTCACCTGTTACAAATAATCTTTCTATAGATCTATGATTGGTATTATTTTATATTTGATAGCATCGAGGCCAAACATCATGCATGGAGTAGGTATGGTTTCAAGATATTAGTTATCTCCAAAATATAGTCATGTTAATTTAGTGAATAGAATATTTAGATATATCAAGGGGACATTGGATTACAGATTATGATATCCCACATGTAGAGATTTCACTTTGGTTTCTTATACATATTCAGATTAGGCAGGGTGCTTGGATGATAGAAAGAGTACAAGTGGGTGAGATTTCTTTCTTGGTGATAGCTTAGTATCATGGCTAAGCAAAAAGAAAAATTTAGTATCAATTTCTATAGTTGAAGCCAAATATACAGCAGTGGTTTTGTGTTGTACTCAAGTGCTTTGGATGAAACAAACTTTGGAAGATATCAAAGTAAACTATGATGAACCTATTTCTATTTTTTGTGGCAACACAATTGCTATTAATATTTCAAAGAATTTAATAATGCATTTAAGAACAAAACATATTCCCATTAGATATCACTTATTGAGAGAGTACATTGCAGATCAATAGGTTAGATGGAATATATCAGTACTATAGAGTAGATTGTAGATATTTTCACAAAGGCACTACCAAAAGACACATTCGAGTATCTGTGAGAGAAGTTGGGAGTAATTTATTTAACTTCCTACCATTGAGATTCAACATCAATTGAGGGGGAGCTAAGTGTTAGCTCCAGGTAGGCCCTTTTCCATTGATGTCAAAGGGGGAGAATAATAGGTACGAGTATAGGTACATGTGAAAAAATAGGTACAGGGAATAGGTATAGGTTGTTATAGTAAAGGGGAGTTACTATATGTTTTTTAGATGGTAGTATGTGCAAGTTTCAGGATATGGTAGTTTTAGTTTAGGTTACCATCAATGACAAAGGGGGAGATTGTTAGAAATATTATCATTGATGTCAAAGGTCTAGCATTATTGGTGATAAGGGCCCCATTACATTTAATGGTGTTTTTAATATTTATATCTTGGTTAATTTGTGTTAATATTTATTTAATATTAATGCATATATTTTTGGTTGTATATAAGTCAAAAGAGGGCCCATGGAGAAGTCAAAGAGTCATGGGGTAAAAGACGAAAGAGGAATGGGACTCATTTTCTCATGAAGAGTCATCTTGAGGAATTCCATGAGTCACCATGTGAAGACAAAAGAGGTATGGCACATTTTTCCATGAAGGGATACTTTAAGGAATATGAAAATTCACCAAGATAAAGACAAAAGAGGAAAGGATTCTTTTGCTTATGAAGGGTCACCATATGAATTTTTAAATGCAAGGATACGAAGGGTCATGCAAGTTTGGCACCATTTTTCCATGAGGATTGAAGAGTCACAAAGGTTGAATTCCAAAGGTCTTTTGGAAAGCTATAAGTAAAGGCTTGAGAAGCCATTTGTAATATGGAAGAGAGTGCATGGTTTGTATTTGTTTTTGAAGAGAGAAAAGCAGGAGATATTATAGAGTTCTATCATTTATTGAGTAAGCAAAATTGAGAGATAGTTGTGATTTATACACAAGAGGGGTTGGTGATCTTGTGGGTTGGTGCTCACAAATATTTGAGAGGGGTTGGTGCTCTTGTGAGTTGGTGCTCACAAATCTTTTCAAGGGATTTCTGCCCACCCCTATGGGTTGGTACTCAAAAATAGTTGTTGTGTTGGTGCTCAAAAAATAGATTGGTGCTCCTACAATTTGGTTCTTGAAAAATTTATATTTTGAGTTGGCTCTCATTCATATACTTAATATTATTCTTCATGGTTTTTTCCACTTTCAATTTCCATGTAAAAATATGCTCTCTCTCTCTCTCTCTCTCTCTCTCTCTCTCGTGGTACAAATTATTGTTTCAATTTTATTGCATATCTTGAATGTGTGATTAAGTGTTTAAAGAAAATAAATTAGATTAAGTAAAAATATATATAATATATTGATTCACCCCCCTCTCAGTATATTTCATGATTAACACTTGTTTGAGCCTAGCTTTTGACACTGTATTTAGCCAAAAGACCTAGCAACTTTTAAATTGCTAGATTATACTGATTTGAAACACTTCAACCTTAGAGTTTGGCATTTTGATTTTTAGTACATTTAATTGCTTATCTTTGTGTGAATAGTGAAACATTAGATACTTCACGATAGCTTGTTTCCTCATAAAACTTTGCATAAACCTTTTGATCTTTTTGACAAATCTAGACCAAGTTGGGACATTATCTATTTTAGACATTGTCCTTTTTAGAGTTTGTATAACTCTTTAACCTTTTATCATAAAATCATTGACTATGATTCCCAACATGTATTCCTACACTCGTAGTGGACTCATGTACAATCCAGGGATTAGTAATGTGGTTGCACAGGAAGAAATGGTGCAAGACCCCTATGTAGATAATATTGATTATGAGATGGATTCTTATCCCTCTTATAATACTCAATTAGGGTCCTAAAGCCAAGATCCATTGGCTAACTATCTGGTTAACACACCACCTTATTTAGAATAAGACCAAGAGCAAAAGACAAAGAGCAAACCATCCAATACCTAATTACAATACCTGGTGTGGATGAGCTAGTACCTCAACAGTCATATTCTAGTAATATGACTTCCACACATGATCCATTTTTATTTGATAAACCTTTGTTAGAAAACAAAGATGAGATTTTGGTTAGAGCCATAGAGGTAAGGGCCAAGTTTCTTGCAAATTTCCCTCAAAAAAATTTACCAAGTCTAGTAAGAGTACCCCACAATATCATTTATGATCAACATGTTTCTTCTAGCAATCCTATGGATCTATTCCAAACAATGTATCAAGACCCCAATATATCTGATCAAGGAAAAAACATCATATAGGATCACTTTAATCAAATTCAAACAACATATTAAACCTACCTGAATCTAGCATGTAATTTCAATCAAATGAACATGGTAAGTAAGCCTCTTATTGACCTAGTTCCTTCAACATGAGTGTTGATAGAGTCAACTAGACAAGATAATATGAGGTTTGACCCATTAATAAAAAATTCTTTGATAGATAACTTGATGTGTATGCCTATTATTGAAGAAGTGTCTTTGCCCTATACATAGAATAGTGATCCAAATGTAGTAGACAATGTGCAAACAACCTCTAATCTTGATCAAAGTGGTACTAATGTGCAAACAATTAGCCAAGAACATGTGCCTATAGTTAATCCTATGAATAAGTCATCATACTAGGGATTGGGAGTTTCTACACCCCAAACTCAACTAGCTACTTCCTCAAGTGTGCAACCTATGCGATTAGGTAATCAAATAATGATGAATGTTAAACCTCAATGATATAATGTGATGAATCCTACTCCTCCTAAACAAGTAATGAGTATTATTCCATAACAACATGCATAATCTACTGTATCAATGCAAAAAAGGACAACTACATTGCCACCTCAATTAGGGGCAACTAATGTTCCACCTCACTAGGTAATGATAAACATACCTCTTCAGTCATAGAATAATATGCCAATATAAAACAAAGAAATGACTAGTCAATAATGTGCAAATATTTATCAATGATAGATGCCGAATATATAACCTACTTTCACTTCCTCACAATGATTCATGTAACAAGGAGGTCCCCATATTTTTTAGGTACCTACTAGACAACTATTAATTTAAAATGTGCCATAAATCTAGAGACAGGGTCTTGGTCTACAAGTTCCCACTCAATAGCAATGTTCGATTAGTCGACAACATGTCCCTTCTATACCATATTAGGTAAAATATAATTATATCCCTCTATCCCACCCACAAAATCCTCCAAGTCAAACCTTTATCGCCAACTTGAACCAGAATATTGCACAACCAAGTGTGTAATTTCAAGTACATCCTAATCCATGTATGTGTATTCTTGGTCCATTCCCCAGCCAAAATAATATACCCCAACAGATATCTCTGTCATACCCTAGTCAAAGTGTCTCACATGTGACCTCCCAATGGTCTATCCAAACCAATATTCTCCCTCAAACCAATATTCCTTCCAGTTTCCTGTTTCAAGAATTGCAACAGTTGAAGGATGTAATTGCTACAATTTAGGTGGGGAAACAAAGTAAAAAGTTCAAATTGGATGATGTATCTTCCTATCCATTCAACATGTAGTATTTTTAGATACCATTTCCTCTAGGATATGAACCACCAAAATTTCATAAATACAAATGAAAATGTAACCCTAAGGGGCATTTGATCGAATTCTTTGTCACATGTTAACCTGTGGCATATAGAGACATATACCTTTTGATGTTGTTTCCAAGGATATTGGATGGACAAGCCTTGGAGTGGTTTTTAAAATTTATCAAAAATTTAATTAAATTTTTTGATGATCTTTCTGATAAGTTTGTGCAACACTTTTCCCATAATCTCGAGCATGATACTTTATTAATGGACTTAATGCAAGAAAAGCAAAAATTGGTGAGATTTTTGCAAGTTATTTACAGTGATGGAGATCCATTGCAAGTCATTTCACCCATAGTTTACCAGATAAACAATTAGCCATTGTGTTTACCAAAAAATTTCATAGTGAGATAGCTTATCATTTGGAACTACAATGTGCGTATACTTTCAAGGAAATCATTGACAAAGGATTTTTGATTGAGTGAATGCTCATCAATAAGGGAGTCATCAATATTAATTTAATGAATCAAAATCAAGGTACCAATCAGAGAAATGACCAACATCCCATTCAAGTGCCAACATCACAACCGACCCAGGCCAATAACCATGAAAGATCGAAGCAATTCAATCATAATAGGAATGTTGTGGGAAATGGAGTAACCAAGTCCCATCATGTCTAAATGGTGAAAAAATCATCTGTACCACCTTTTCAGCTTACTCCTACTCAACTAGTGCTACAAGTGTAACAACCAAAACTTGCATAACAAATATAGTAGCTGTTATCATTATAAACCCCTCCTCCTAGAATAACCATGCATGCACATCATGTCTTTAGTGACCTAGGAGAACCTATTGAGTCTATATTTCATAATATTACTACCAATAATGTAATTAATTGGCCTATGCCAAAACATTATCCATAAGGCATTCCTTATCCTGATTAGGACTGTGAAAATGAATTTTGTGACTATCATCGGGTCAACAGGCATAATCTATGAAGATATGTCCAAATCAAGTATTTAATTGAGAATATGTTGGATAATGGGGAGATAAAATTGGATAATGGTGATTCCACTTCTAATAAAAATCTTGAGATCTATCAAAACCCTTTTCCCTAATATAATAATTAGCAACAGTAAAATAATTAGCAACAACAATGGTTAGTGTAGCAGCAAAATCAATAGTATCAAAATCAAAGGCCGAACCAACATAATCAACAAAATCAATAGTAAAACCCATAATAATAGAATAATAGACAAAAACAAGGTTAGAATAGTAACAAGCAACAAACCTACCATGTAGTTTTACATGAATACAATAGGGTTGTAGGTCATATTATAGGGGGTAGCATTAATACCATCTCCATTAATCCTAAACCAAGCACTAATTAGCCTAGACCATTGCTAAACAACCCCATTCAACCACATTACATGGATAATCCTTCTTTGACTTGGGAATGCATACAAGTAAACCAAAAAACTAGGACTTCCCCTTTTGAACCTTATATCAACAACTCATTCTTTCCACATGACCACATGCAAGTGCATCGACAATTGAGACTTGTTCTTTCTAGTCCCACGCCATTCCTATCATTTGTTAGCAATAATGGTTTAGTATTTAATCTTGATTGTGAAATAATTACTTAAAGGTCAAATATTACTATCACAAGCCCACAACCATCTACCACTTTGCCTTCCATCTAACCAATCATTTGCCTCAGAATAAACCATTCGCTACTGACCAAGATAAGAAATTTGATATTGTGGAACAATTGCAAAAGACACCAGCACAAATTTCTATTTTAGATTTGATACAAACCTCAATAATCCATAAAAACATCTTGAATGAGTTTTTGACTCAATCCACTATTGATAATGACATATCCCCTGATAAATTTCAAGCTTTGGTTAGACACCTAGCTCCAGCCTAACAAGTCACATTCAACCAAAGTGATATGTCTTCCCTTGGCCTACTTCATAATAATCCATTTAAAAATTTTTTTATATAAAGTGACATAAATTGAAATGTGTCCTTATAAACAATGGATCATGCCTCAACATAGTGTCTCTGAAGCTCATCAAGCTTCTTGGGTACACAATGGAAGAACTCCAACCAAAAATAATAACTATCAAAGTCTATGATAATCAGGAAAGAGAATCGCAAGGAACCATTAGTTTTCCAGTTATCATTGGGCATTTGACCCATGATACACTTTTCCATGTGCTTGATCTTGAGTTATCATAGAATATGATTCTAGGAAGGCCTTGGTTACATGAGATTCATGCAATCTCATCAACACTACACCAATGTATCAAGTTTTCCCATTTAGGGATGGAAGTGAATATTTCAAGAGATTTACATCCATATAAACATTACAAGCATCTTGAGGCTAAATTTTAAACCTATACATATCAGTATGGTATGAATCCAAATTATAAGTAGGACAAAGGAAGGCTATACTTATCAAACCTTCACCAGATAATTGCATAGATCCTAATACCTTGGATTCCCTTTCCCACATGCCACTTCCTGAAGCTTATAATCATTTCACCATTTTAGATATTGGATCGGGAGAGTATGTGACCCATGAAACATTTCATATTGCCAATCTTCCTCAGAATATGAAAACCTTTGGGAAACATAAAGTCATCCCATATATGCATTGGCAACAAAATAACAAATATAAGGGACTTGTCACATTTTTACCAGCATCTGGCCTAGGACTTGACCCTCTTGAAGGGGATGAATCATGTTTATACAATGACAACCAAGTTGATTTTTATAAAAATTCAAAATATCCTATTCCCAATAAGATCATGGAGCATCATAATTATGAAGGAATAGGGTTCCGACCAAATCAACAAGGAACCATCAAGCTAGTTTCTATGACTAAGTATGAAAGACCTTATGGGCTTGGATTTAAACTTCTTGGGGGTGACCCCATATATATTATTCAAACTCTATCACCAATAAATAGTGATGATGATGATGACAATGAAGCATAGTCTAATCATAGCCTCACCTTTGATAACTTAGTTGAAACCAACCTATTCGATAATAATGCCATTTGTACCCTCACCCTGGCCATTCATGACAACCCTTTGCCATTATATTATCCCCAATTGATAGATTGGGACCAACAAGAATCTAGTCAGCTGATTGATGAGTTCTATAATGATGAGGCATTCTATGACTTTTTAGGCCTTAGAGACAATGTTCCATTGGGAGATCACAAATCAGGATTCTCAATCACATTAAATCCTATGACCTATTTTTAAAGCAAGTGAACACCCTTAGCCAAAAATAAATAAGTAAAACATTGAGGTCCCAAAGTGAAAACCTCTTTGAGGCACTTTCTAACGAGGGAAAAAATAAAGATAAAGGCCAATCTAGTGGTGAAAACCTATTTCAGGTGCCATTAGATAGAGGTGTTCATTATTTTTCAAATTTAGACCAGGATACCACCAACGATGAACTTGCTTATGGATCTGAGTTTAGATTTGAGAAATAATAAGTATTTAATCAAATTCTCTAGTAAATTTTGATTGTTTTTGTTACATGGCTAGATCTCCCATTAGGGGACTCAGATTCATCATGCCCAAGAGAAGTTGAAGAGCAAGTCCTAACGAAGACCTTGACATAATTTAACAGTTCAAGTCATTGCCTACTATCTTAGAAGATAGTTTGACCCTTCTAGTTTAAGCTACAATATAGGTCAATATCACAACTTGATCAGACCTAAAATGGATAAAATTAGGAGCATCCCTCACTAAGGAGTAATGTGATGTCTTTACAGCTCTATTGAGAGAATTTATAGATATCTTTGCATGGGCCTATTATGACATGCCAGGTTTAGATCTCACATTGGTTCTACACCATCTTATGGTTAATATTGATGCCAAATGGGTAAAACAAAAGTTACATAAGATGCATCCTTGCATTGTTGTATTGGTAAAGAAAAAATTGGAAAAAATCCCAGAAGCAGGATGTATCTGATCCATTGACTACTTAGAATGGATCTCTAATGTAGTACCTATTAGTAAGAAGCCAGAAGGGATCATAATCTGTACTAATTTTTGAGACATCAACAAATCTTATCCCAAAGATTATTTTCTCTTGCCTAATATTGACATGATCATCTACTCCACAACCGGTTATGAAATGCTTTCACTCAAGGATGGATTTTCAAGATACAACCAAATCAGAATAACACTAGAAGACCAACATAAAATAATGTTCACCAATCCATGGGGAATATTTTTTTATCAGGTAATTCCATTTGGCCTTAAGAATATTAGAGCTACATATCAAATGGCTATGACTATCATATTCCATGATATGATGCATGATATTGTTAAAGACTATGTCGATGACATATTAGGAAAATCAAAAACCAAGGTCGACCATCCAATAGTGCTGCATAAGATATTTGAAATATTATAGGAGTAAAAGGTCAGACTCAATCCCAAAATATGTGTGTTTGGTGTAACTTTAAGCAAACTACTTGGCTTCATCATGTCTCATAGAGGTATTAAAGTTGATCCAGCTAAAGTCCATGCTATCATCGAGATGTCACCACCAACCAATTTAAAATAACTCTAAAGTTTACATGGTACGATCCAGTCCATCTGATGCTTCATCTCTCAGTTAGCAGATAAGTGCCATCCATTGACAAACCTTTTGAAGAAGGGAGTTGTATTTCACTAGGATGGTTACTGCTAAATAAATTTTCAACAACTCAAAGAATATCTTATTAATCCACCTATTTTATTACCTCCTATGCTAGGAAATCCATTCTTTTTATACCTGTCAGCTACCAACCATGCTTTGGAGGAACTCTTGGCTCAAAATGATGAAAATGTAAAGGAGCATGCCATGTACTATCTAAGCCATACCTTGGTTACATATGAACATAACTATGCACCTATTAAAAAAGCTTGTCTAGCCATGGTCTTCATAGCTCAAAAACTGCACCATTACATGTTGAATAATAAGACCATGGTCATTTCAAAGGTAGATCTACTCAAGTATCTACTATCTAAAACAACTTTGTAATGTAGAATGGATAAATGGATCATGCTTATCAGTGACTTTGACATAGAGTATATCAATCAGAAGGTAATTAAGGGACAAGATCTTGCAGATCAACTTGTTGAAGCACCTCTCACAGACACAACCACTCACATTTCAATTTCTCGATGAATCCATAATGACCATCATTGACACACCCTTGAAAACTATATTTTGATGGTTCATTTATTGCATATAGATTAGGGGTAGGCCTATTGTTTATTACACCACATGGGAATCTAATCCTTAAATCATTCATAATCAACTTTCTTTGTATAAACAACATGGCTGAGTATGAATAACTTGTTGCAGGACTTCGATAAGTAGTGCATTGGAGTATATCTCATCTCCAAGTTTATAGTGATTCTCAGTTAATCATCAATTAGGTCATAGACCATTTTTAGACCAAAGATGACAAGTTAGTTCCATATAAAGCTATGATAAAAAATCTTAAGCAATTAATTTCCAATATTCATTTTGAACACATACCAAGGGATAGTAATAGAACTGTAGATGCCATGGATACTATTGGTTCTCTGATTTGACAAATAGATAAAGCTATAGAATATTAGTTCCTCATCAAGAGTTTGTTAGCACTAGCTCATGAACCTTCAACTATTAGTATGATTTATGATATTATTGGTCCTAATTATATCTAGTACTTAGACCTTTACAACTACCTTCATGACCAAGTTTTACCACCTAACTTGTCTCAAAAACAAACTAAAGCCTTCATTTATCATTTCACTCATTATACTTTACTTGGATCCACCCTTTACCATCATAGTTTTGATAGAACTCTACTTCATTGTTTACCTTAGGTAGAGTCTACACTAGCATTAAGAGAAGTTCATGAAAGAATATGTGGTGCTCACTCTAGTAGAGTAGTCCTATCCAAAAAGCTTTACGTACTAGTTATTACTAGCCCACAATAGACACATATGCCACTGCATATGTTAAAAAGTGTGACAAATGTCAATGGCATGATAATCTGACTCATACCCTAGAAAAAACTCTAAAACTAATGTTGACACCATGACCATTTTATACATGGGGACTTGACCTCATTAGGAATATAAAAGCCACTTAATTTGACAACCATAAACATATCCTTACTACCATTGAGTATTTCATGAAGTGGGTTGAAGCTATACCCCTCACTTACATGACTAGAAAGCAAATTTCCAAATTTATTTTCAACCATCTCATTTGTCACTATGTTATCCCCTCTGACATTATATCTGATAATGAAGGATCATTCAAGAATAAGGATATAGACCAACTATGTACTGAATATAACATCTCACAACATTTTTTTTATAGCATATTACCCTCAAGGTAATGGCTAGGCTGAGGCATCCAATAAAATAATTGTTAACATTCTCAAAAAGATCATCAATGATGCCAGTCATGATTAGAACCTCCAGATATTTCTTTCCCTTTGGGCATACCATATCAATCATCGTACCCACATAGGAGCCACTCCATACTCATTTATGAAACTAAATCCATCCTTCCCATTGAGGTTGAATTACCTTCACTATGCATCTCTTTCAATCATGTCCTAGATGATCATGACTATTGAGTAACCCACCTACAAGAGCTAGATCTACTTCATGAAAAATTCATAGCCATGCTTAACAATCTTTAAGCATATCACAACTGACTCAAAGGCCACTATAATTGGCATGTTAAGTATAGAAAATTTGAACTTGGTGATCTTGTTCTTAAAGAAAACCAAAAGAATACCATAGCTGAGAAGAAGCACAAATGGAAATTCAAACCAAAATGGATAGGGCCTTTCATCATCACAACAGATTATGGATCAAGAGCATACAAGCTTGCCACACCAAATGGTGATGAACTTCCAGATCCAATGAATGTTATTCATCTCAAGCAGTACTATCCTTGGGCACTAAGGTATATTGTCTATAAGGACCATTTTAGTTATGCCATTTTATCACTATTATTCTTTGTATAAATACCATCCTTATCTATCCTCTTCATCATATCCACTTTTTGCTACCTACCTATCATTCCAGTGTGTTCTAAAGCCTAGTTTGTTTGACCTTGGTTTTTTCCATTCATTAGGTAGTTTCAACATTGAGGTATCTGATCAATTCATCAGTTAGTTCAAGTACTTTAGATAGAGAGCATATTTTTGGATAGTGTGATAGAAGTTTTGACAGTTGTATCCTTCATTTGTTATTTCTTTCTTACCACCAGTCTTGCTACTAATTATAACCACTTTTGGATAAATTAGTATCATTGATCTATGTCATTATGTCCTAGTTATAACTTCTTATGAGAAAGCTAGGGGAAACATTAAGCCTTGATGTACCAACTTACCACTTCCTATGTCTTACTATGCCTTTTTACCAACTGTGCCTATTTTGTTTGAATTGATTACTGTACTAGTCAAATTCTTTTGTTGTAAGGATGAAACTACAATAACTTGAGGTCCTACTTTGGGACTATGTAGGCAGTGCTCAATACTTGTTGAGGTTAGCTTAATCACCCTCTATCCATGCTTTTACCATTTTGTGAGAAACCTAATCCATACTCTTAATATTTTGTGAGCAACCTAAGCCATGCTTTCACTATTTTGTGAGCAACCTAAACCATGATCTCGCTATTTTGTGAGAAACCTAAGTTTCAACGCTCTCACTATTTTATGAGCTTGAACCATTTAGTGTCTCATCAGTCTTGATTGAGTTGAGACACTCCAAGATAATTCTAAAAATATTTGTAAAAGCATTAGAAAATAATAAAAACATTGACCACTTCTTTGCCTTAAGGATTATACGAACCCTTACTAAGTTATAAGCAAATCATGTGTCATTTCGTTTCCCCATCCTTTTGGCCTTTTTCTTTCATGCACTTGCAATTTTTCAAGACCATTACTATTCTTATATCACATCCATTTTTTTCCCTTAATTATCACATTCTTCCCATTCCCTACAAGAACTACATCTAGCCTATAGTTTTTTTGGATATTACATCCATAGAACTATGTAGGCAATGTCCACTTACCCAGTGCATATGGAGATAGCTCAGTCATCCCCTTCCTTTTCTTCTATTCCCATATTTTGTTCATTTTTTAAGTTATTGCCTATTTTATAGGTGTAATGTTCGTAGGGTTTCTATTGCTTTGTTTGTTTGTTTATTTATACTTATTTTATTTGTTTGTCTACTTGTTTGTTTTCTTTCAACACTGTTTCCTTGATTCAATTTATGTGTGTTCATTAGGTGATTCCTTGCCCACACTTACACTTGAATCCATCCATATTCATATGTTTACATTGTCATCATGGTTTCTATCATTGGTGCATTATTTTCTATTAAGTATTGGATTATAGGAGTCAGTCCTCATGCATATTTTAGCCAAGTCCTCATGATGTTATATCATGATGCCTACCGACATGTGTTATAATAAAAATCATATTCAAGAAATCTATTCAGTAATGGTGGTATCTCTTCAGTAATGACATCTCAATTCACTCCCAATCATATCCCAAACATAGTAATTAACCATGAAAGAATTTCAACCTTTATTAATTCAGATGAGCATCTCCCTACTAGTAGGTTGTTCCAATTCATCATTACCCTCTATGTTAAGTTATCATCATCCTCAGCCAAGTTTATCATTTTTTTTTATAATCAGGGTCTAATGATTATAAATACTTATGGGCAAATCATTGCACATTGTCCCACCTTCATTTCTTAATGATTATAACCACCTTTGGGTAAATCATTGTATTGTCACCACTTTATTTTTTTGTCCATACAGGGGCATGTTATTATCTTGTTTATCTATCCTAACTAGGGTAGCTCCATCTTCTCAATGATTATAACTACCTTTGGGAAAATCATTGTGTTATCATATCATATTGCCACTATTGGGGTACAATGTTTATAACCACATTTGGGAAAATCATTTCACACCATCCCACTTACATTCTCAATGATTTTGACTACTATTTTAGTATCATTGTGTTTTCACCCCATCATCTTTCATTTCTTTGGTTCCCTCATTTCACTTCTTTCTTTTCAAGGGACCATTTGTTGACCTACTTATGCCAACTATTCCCTTGAGGGGGCACCATACAATTAGTTTATCATCATTATAATTATAGGCATACAAGACATTTTCATTATTTGAGAAGATGTTACTATGTTTATAACTTGTAATGCCTTCCCAAATAAGGGTAAACTGTTGACATCTAAATCTGGCCACCAATAACTTCCAACCAAGCTTTTGACTAATTTCCACCCAAAATGTACAATTTGGCCTAAAAACACTAAATCATGATAAATGATGTAAAACTAACATATTCAAGTGCCAATTTTTGCCAAGGTATCCCTAAATAGGGCAATGCAATTTATGGCCCAACTAACTTTGATCAGATCATTCTGAGTCAAAATGCCAATTTTGCACTTGGGTGCTCTAGATTTCTCTTTCTTATCAAATATCTTACATAAGACATGTGCATTTTTTATTAGTGTTGGTAACACACTGAATGGGATAATGGTTCCAACACATCTGACATTGCCTTCTAATTCCAATCCAATTGAATTTTGGACCAATAACAAGACATTTTGATCAATTTGAGTAATTTGTGCATAAGTGATTAAATCATGCTTAAGAGATAATTAATCCAAATCAAGACCTAATCAAAAATTCCATAGATACTTGTTGAATAATTATTTTTGGAAATGAATATTGAATATTTACATCATCAGGTGACCTCATTTCTTGGGAAGACATCCCTAGGCCATAAATGCCATAAATATCAAGATTCATGCCCTTCATACCTCATCAATACCTTCCATTATGCCCTCCATGCCTTTTAATTACCCCTTATTCCAATGTCATGATGAGGATAATTATAAACTTAATTCTAAAAACTAAATTAATCCTTAACCACACATCTCAATCTTGAGATGGATGGTTTAGGTTGATTCTGATCAATCTCAAAAAATTATAAATAGGAGGCCTCACCACATCATTTCAAAAAGACTTAAGAATGAAAACTTATAATTCAGGATTAGTTCTAAAAGCTTCATAAAACTAGTGTTACCATGCCAAATTGATTCCAAGCCAATCCAAGCCAAAAGCCAAAGGTTCCAAGGAGAGATGGAGGTAGATAAGCTTCCATTGCCAAGGACTTCATGAGCGTAAAACCAAACAAGACACTACTACAAAGTCATTTGGAGCATCCAAGGAAGATGAAGGAATTCTTGTGTTTTATTCCTTACTTTTTAGTTGTGTTTTTCAATTGTTTTTTGTTAATTAAGCTCTCCCTAGTGTCTAGGTCTAGAGATGTTATGCTATTAGTGTGTTTCTTTCATCTTGTTTTCATTTTGGAGCTAACACCATACTAACCATCCTCCCTTGAGTCAAATTCCTAGATCACAATTAAGGATAGTAGATCACTAAACATTGAGGTAACTAGTAGGAGTGCATATCAAAAGACTCATCAAGGAAGAGATAGAGTTGAGATGAGTGCAATTAAGGCTAACATATCACTAAACTTTGAAGTAGCTAGCATAATGGCATAATAATCATAAGACATGCCAAGGGAATAAGAATTAGGGAGTGAAATTCAAGGCTATTAGATCACCAAACATTGAGGTAACTAACAAGATGCACTAAGGTTTAAAAAGTGCCAAGAGTAGAGGATGAAAAATAAGAGATGCAATGAAGGATATAGGTTGGTAGATCATCGAACATAATGTAATTGATAAAGTATAAGCATAAAACTATATGATATTACTACACAAGTGGAAATATAAGAGTAAATGAACCATGCCTAGTGTAAGGCATGAAGGTGAGAAAAATAAGTGAAAGAGTAGGATTATGCAAGGTATAGGCCAAAAACTCAAGGTGGTATAAGTGAATAAAAGGGAATCATCTGACAACTGAGCTAGATATGAGAATAGTGAAATAGAGTAGTTTTACTAAGAAGTAGGAGAAAAAAAAAAGGAATGAGAGATTAACGTTGGAGACAGACTAGCCTAATTTGACAAAAATAAGATCTACATAAGGAAGAAGGTGCATGAGATGGAAGCACACAAGGAAGATAAGAGAAAGAGTAGAATAAATATAAGAATACCACCTTGAGGATGTAAAGGAATGAGATGCATGATGAGAATAATGCATAAAGAAGATAGAAAGAGATAAAGGAGATAATATGGGAAGACACGTCTCTCATAGATATAAATATTATTGCACCTAAGAAATAATGAGTAAGGAGGGAGTAAGATTCACTTGTGGTGGCATAGAAGGGACAAAGTGATGTGGAGAATATGAGATTTTCCCATGGAGCAAATAATGGATATGTGTATAATAAGAATGTAAGATGCAGGAGCCATATGAGTATATTGAATGGAAAGAAAGGAGTTTGAATATAGATGAATAAGAGGTGTAATGTTTTATGCACATAATTCCATAATTTTCTGAAATAACATAAATAATGGTTCATAATCCATAGAAATTTTATGATAAGTGAAATTCTATTTTTGCATGACATTATAGAATTAAAGAGAAGAATAAGTGAGATTAGGCTGAAGCTTATGAGAACACAATATTGATTGCGCAAGGAATTATCAAGTTGTTAGAATAACTAGTGATATGAATGGGGTTAACAAAGATGAGATCAAAAGGAGAAAATGATTCTAACATATGTTTAGATTCATGGAGCTAAGTAAACCAAATTTGAAAAGTGAATGCAGGAAACATGAGAAATGGGTGTCGATTAACCCATGACATTTAAAAAATCACTAAATGTGTCAAATAAATAAAGAGTAGTGGGAGTACCACAAAACCTAAAGAAGAATGAAGTGCAATAGATCCTACTTGATATATAGATAATGAGGTGCACACAAGGGAGAATGGATCATAATTTGTAGGAAGTTAATGGGAAGTGAAAGTCTATTTATGCATGACATTATAGATTTGAAGATAAAAATAAGTGAGATCATGATAAAGTTGATGAGAGCACAATTTTTATTGTGCAAGGAATTATCAAGTTGTCAGAAGAGTAGAATAGCTAGTGATATGAATGGGGTTGAAAGAGATGAGATCAAAGAGGAGAAAATGATTCTAACATATGTCTAGATGCATGGAGCTAAGTTCACTAAAGCTAAAAAGTGAATGTTGGAAACATGAAAAAGGGGTGTTGATTAACCCATAGTGTTTAAAAAATTACTAAAGGTGTCAAACAGAGAAAGTATAGTGAGAGTACTGCATAGACCTAAATAAGAATGAAGTGTAAGAGATCCTACTTGATATAGAAATAATGAAGTGAGAACATGGGAGAATGGGTGGAGGCATAAAATTAGGGCTAGAAAATATCTTGGTGAAAATGAGAAAAATAGGTGGGCATAGACCCACAAAAACTAGGATGAAAGGAATTAAATAAGTGTTAAAGAGACATTAGGTGCACACCAGAAGGAGTGTTGAAAGTTGATAGGTTTCCATATCTATATAGGGTAGGTTTCCCCCAAGTGAATGAATCAATGTGAATATATTACATACATAATATGTTCAAATTATTTGATTATAACAAATAGGAATTAATGATATGGTGGCACCATATTTCAACAATGAATAATAACGTAAACATGAGACCACCCCCACTATATAGATATAGAGTTTCATTTATATTGACATAATATATATTTTAATTATCATAATATGTATTGGCATCCTGACCCCATATACGGATTTATATATAGATTTAGAGTGAATATAGATAGGGGATAAGGTTTATCAATGCTATCAGATATATCTTGTTCACTCTATCTATAGAACGAGTCTATCAATGATTGAACAAGTCTATCAATGATCAATTCTACTGCATTACATATGTAATATGTATGGTATGACCAAAGTAACCTAATGTGCATATTTCTCAACATGAAATGAATGATTTATGTTATGAAATACATATCCATATCATATAATAGATTGATTTCATCTCTATATGTATCTCATGATGTTGATGTGATATATAATGAAATGGGTGTGGGTAACATGATGTGATGGATAATTCCTTCCCGATTAATAGGATAGTTGGTTTCAATTTCTTGACATCATTGACTGGGATTCATTATGTATGGGTTACATTAGTGTAGAGGGCCCATTGAATATTATGATACCATTAATTATAAATATATTACCCCAATCAATGTGTCATAAATGCAAGTAAAAATGACATAAAGTGGTGGTTTAATGTTTGCAGATGATCAATGTGACCTATGTTACTCCAATCACACCTCTTTAGATTAAATTCAAAGTGAATTAGAGTTATTATACATACAGGTGCCATAAACTGTTTAAATTTATATGGTCTCAAGTGGATTTGGTGTTGTTATGTCACTTTTTGAAATAATGGAGCTAATCACCATTAAAATTAGTATAAATTTGACTTTACCACAATCACAAATTTTCTCTTGAATCTAAAGAAAAATTAGATGGTCATGTACAAATGTGCCTAAAATTATTTACATTTACCTTGGTCAGAAGCATATATGGTGTTTTTGTGTCACTTTTAGCATATAATAGAATTAATCATAAGTAGAATCAACATGAACTAGTGGTTGGATATGCATGGGTCACTAATACAATCGATGTTTATCCATGCACACTACTTTGATATGATACAAATTAAATTGGGATGACTATGTATAAATATGTTAGAGTAGGTTATTTACCTTAGTTCATATTCATCTAGGTATTTATTTATTTCCACCCACTTATGTGTGGATATTTCATTTATCTTATTTAAGATATTATGAGATATTATATATTTATCACTTAGTTATGATTGATTTTTAACTTGATCTCTTAGTTAGGATTGATCATTTAACTTAATCTCTTAGTTAGGATTGATCTTCCTTGCCTATATATGCAAGGCTCATTCATTGTATTTGTATGGAAGCTATGGAGATGAAGTTATAGATAGAAGATTTGAAGATATAGAGGATTTATCATTGTATATTTTATTTATTTATAATATACTATAATATTATTCAAGTAATGCATTAATATATTTTATTGTGGTAATAGTTTGTAGATTTGACCCTACGTGAGAGTTTTTAAAACTTTTTCATAGTATCAGAGTGTTCTCTAACAATAATTACTCAACATCTTAGCTTCTCCTTACTTAACATCTATTTTTGAATAATTTTTTTTTTTAATGTATTTTTAATTGCAGGTAAATTTTAGAGATTCAAGGAGTAAAAAAATATCACTAATGTATTCATATTATTTGAAAAAGACATGATCACCTCTAATTTCATCTTAGTTAGATATCAGAGGCAAGATCAATAAACTTTTTACAAATCTAATTTTTGATTAAAAATGACTATTCTTTTTTTGATTGTGAGAAAATTGTAGATGATCTCTCAAAAACATTTTTAGGTTTTGTGTGCCTTGTTTCTTACTTTCTAAAACATTTTGAAAATTTGAATTTAATTAAAAATTTATTGTAGTTTTACGGAGAAGTACTATTTTAAAAAACTATGATTTTTCTTTATTTAATTGTAAGAAAAATATAATTGATCACTTAAAATAATTTTTGAGTTTTATGTGCCTTATTTTTAGATTTTCAAAATAGTTAAATTTTTTAAATTTGATTAATAATTGAAAAATTTATCATAATTTTATTAAGCAGTACTATTCAAAACAAAAATCCTTATGGGGAGATTTTTTTTAATTTTTTATATAACAATATCCTTGGATGATTTTTTGATTGTTTTTATTAAAAAAATAATATTTTATATTTTGGAGACATAAAGAGATATTGTATTACTTGGTCACATATTTTTTTCAATCGCGTTCATCAAAGACTGGAGGGTGAGGCTCAGTTTGGAAGGTGGCCAAACCCCTCCAAAAGCAAACAAACTTTCTTACTCATTGGTTTCTCCATTTTGATTACAAATATTGACACATTTTTGGTTGGGTCTGACATCATTTTGTAAGATGCATCATATTTTAATGTTGTAAATATTTTTATCTACTCCTATGTAGACATATTCATCTGCCATTTCTATTTGATTTGAGACAGATTTCAGATCATTTGTGATAGCATCACAATTTTTTGTGAGAATTTTAACATCAAAATTTTTCCATTATTAAAATCCTCTCATAAAAATATTTTTTTGCACTCATGTTCATTTATCTATACACTTGCAGATATATTTTTGATATACCCTGATGTTTTGTATTGTTTGAGAATATTTTTTGTGTCATTTATGGTTTTGGCCCACATTGCTCCCCTTTTTTTGGAGAAATTCTCATGATTTGCAATGACTTCTTCAAGATGTTGATAATCTCTTTGACTGGAATTATTCTGGTGTATACAATGTCTTCTTTGTTTTCATTTAGTATTTTTGTGTATGAAATATATTATACTTACACTAAATTATAAAATGCCATGAAGGGTTTGCTTTTACATCCTAGTCTACCTTAATGTATGTGTACCTTAATTTATGCACCCTTTACTATTTCAGTTGTTAGTCTCTCCCATCATCACTAGAGCCATCTTTTAAAAAAAAAATATCTATATTTTTCAGATTTCTTTTTTGTACATGAATATCTTATTCAGGGACTTTGTTTTCTAGAATTCATATGGGAATTGTTATATCTCACTAGCATTTTTGGTGACTTTTTATGTAGTGACACTAGTGTGGCATCACTACTAGTCTTTGTGTTTACTTCTCACCATTTTTAATCCAATTATTTTAATACTTTTATTGTTATCTTCTTTCAGTTTAGCATTGAGGGAGAATGCTTAGGCAGTACTTGCTCTGAATCATCATTCTACTTAGTATTCTAGAGTGATGTATTCATATTCAGTGATCCTTGTATTCAAAACCATTCTTACTTCAACTTAGAAGTTACAACGAATTGACATCCATGTGTTTCAATAAGATAAATGGGCATCCATAGGGACATTTATCTTTACAGTTCATCATTTTTTGTATAGGTACCTCATCAGGCCTTGTTGTTTGGACCTATTTCCTTCTTTCATTTCTCTCTTTTTGGAGGGGAGTTTTATTTTCCTATAGGTTTTCTAATTATTTTCACTTTATAAAAGATGGTTTTATAGATATATTGTACATGAGTACCTGATCAGGACTTGTTGGTGGGACTCATTATAGATATGTTACTTTATTTTTGGCCTCTTATTTTACTTGAAGGGGGTATTAGAGTAGGTTATTTACCTTAGCTCATGTTTACCTAGGTATTTATTTATTCTCACTCACTTATGTGTAGATATTTCATTTATCTTATTTAAGCTATTATGAGATATTACATATTACATATTTATCTCTAGCTTGATCTTTTAGTTAATATTGATCGCTTAGCTTGATCTCTTAGTTATGATTGATCTTCCTTGCCTATATATGCAAGTCTAATTAATTGTATTTGTATGGAAGTTATGGAGATGGAGATCTAGATGGAAGCTTTGGATATATAAAAAAATTATCATTATATGTTTTATTTGTGTATAATATACTGAGGTAATATTTGAGCAATGTATCAATTACTTTTACTGTGGTAATAGTTTGCATATTTGATATTGGGTGAGAATTTTTAAATTTTTTTCAAAATATAGCCCAGATTATCATATTTACCTTAGTCATAAATGATTATGGTGTTGTGTCTCTTTTTTTTCTTATAAGAGACCTAATCATAAGTAAAACTAGCATATATGAGTGGTTAAGTGTCTGTTGGTTTGGTAATTTTAATTTTGAGAGACCTAAGGCTTATAAAAATTCTAGCAAACAATTTGGGAGGTGTAATAACCTAAAAATAACTATATGATTACCTAAAATGGATATCAATTGTAAATATGATGCCATGAAATCCCTAGGTTCAATATTAAAATCTTGAAAATGACTATGTACTAATCAAACTAGATTTTGGAAAACTATCTCCCAAATTATAAGACGTGCATTTATGAGACCAACTCTAAAAGATATAGAGTGACTCTAATTTATTATATTTATTAAAAATAAATTTAAAGTATAAAGAATTTATAAAGGTAAAAATATTATGTGCTTTGGTTTTTTCAAATTCTAAAAACATGCTTTTTAACTTAGAAAAAGCTTGGATTTGACCCTAAGGCTTGGACCTACAAACACACTGAATTTGATCATTTTAGAAAAATAAGAAAATTTAACTACCATAATCATAAACAGTATGAATTTCATCAAGATATTTTATAAAACTATTACTATGATGTCGAGCACAATCTCTTCTTTCCGAATATATAATTTTTTTATTTTTTAGACTATTTTAAGATTTTCATATATGTTGATTTCTAACTATGACTTTTTTAGGCCATTACATTCTACAAATATACATGCCTATATATGTTTATATTTTTTCCCTTGATCCAAATTAAAAAAATACTATATGGTCACAATATAGGCTTAATTATGCAGGCATTAAAAGAAAAAGTTATTTTTTGTTTCTTTTTTGAGGTAGTTATAGATGTCGTATGGTCATCGATCCTTTTTTTTGGGTCAATTTTCAAGATTTATTTATTTGTAAAATTAATAAGAAAAATATTCATTATTTATTTTTAAAAATATAAGTCACAAATTAGAAGATCTTATCTAAATTCTACCAAAATATTTTAAATAATACTAAACAATGCTAAAAAATGATGCATCAACTATCTATTCTATTATTTAAAAAGTACGAACTCCTCTTCAAATTTTAGATGTTTGACCTACTTAACCATTTGATCAACTATTTATTTTGTTTAAAAAAAAAATACGAGTTACTCTTCAAATTTTAGATGTTTGGTGAATGGTTGTTGATTCAACTAGTGAAGTTGTTTGGCTTACAAAGAGCCCACCAGAGAAGGCCGGGATCGTGCCCCAGACGACTTCGACAAAATGAATACCCTTTAGTCCTTAGCTCTTAACTTTAGATCACCGTGTAAAACAGTGGCCAACAATTTTTTTTCAAGATAAATTGATATTTATTATTTTCAGACAAGAATAAACTCCTTTTTATCCCCCAACTTTCTGCACTTACCTCTATATATGGAATTTTGGGTCGAGCAGTACATTTTCAGTTTGGTTTGCATTGTTAGGGTTAGTCTCCACTTCGCCACCCTCAGCGAACAACTGAATTCTCCCAGCGGAGTTCCACATTGGATTCTCCTCCCAACCATGGTAATTTCCAAAACACGGTTTTAGTAGTCATATTGCCCTCAACATTGGCGATTCGCAGACCGAAGCTCAAGTTTGGTGGATCCATAGTTTGGAAAGCACACTAGCTTGGCCTCCAACTGGAAAGATCACTCTGTTACAGATCTATCTCCCACTCTGTTAAAAGCAGCTGCCTGCTCAATCCGACAATACAATAAATGTGGATCCTTGTGAGCTATTAAGTGTTTTATCTCCAACAAGTCCGCCGCGTGCTAGGATATTATTTGAATGGATTTGAACATTGAATACTGCATTGATTTGCTGTTTGACATTGCATTTTAGGCTTGCTTCTTGCATTTGATCTCTGCAACAAGCTCTATCTCTTCCTTGCAAGCCCTCAATTCGGCCTCACCTCTAGATAGTTCGTCAATCACATCATCTGTGTTTGATCTGACTGTGGCCTCCAAACAACAAATGGCCATCGTCCAACTCACGCTTAAGCTGACCATTCTTCTACTGTAGGATTCGATGACCCCTGGCCCGTGCACCATTTCATGCTTGCTTTGTGAAGAATGATATTCTGTGAAGAGATTGACAGATCAGAGAAGATTCAAAGCGTAACACATGGTTTGACATTATTCTGGTTTTAGGTTGTTTAGTTTTGAGCATAGTCTTTTGTTATTAGTCCTGTGTTTAGTATAATGGTTTTAGGTTTATATTTGTTTAGTTTTTGTTAGATCAATCTCTTTGTATTTCTTTTATAAAAAACCCAATCAAATTTTGATTTGCTTTAGTTATTTCAAAATTGTCCTATGTCAATAAGTGGTATTAATGCTTAAAGTTTTCGTAGTGTGATTGTGGTCTATGAGTTAGAATAGTTTAAAGGTGTTGCTTTGTTTTTTTATTCTTTAGGAGTCAAAGTTAATACATTTATATGTGTTTTCAAGTTATAGATTTTATTAATTTTTTTATATATTTTTATTTACTGAGTTGTTAGTTTAAATTAAAAAATCATTTTTTTTAGTCGATTGACTTTCGTCAAACAGAGTTATTTTAAGATTTTGTTTAACTACATTTTAAATTTTTATTTATAGTTTATATTGTCATTCATATTGTTTAATAGTGCAAAATTTGAAAGTCTAAAGGTTATTATAATATACATTTTTAAGTTGAAAACATCAAATAACGTCTATGAAGGCAATTGTCAATAAATCATGTACTATATTTTTCCATGAATTACATTTCTATTTTTGTAAAACAGACATGTTATCGAATAAACCCGACATCTGAAAGTTAAATTTATGGGGAAGGGAGGGGGGATAAGTATAAATTTAATCCATGTAGTTATCATTTATAATTTATATTGTCATTTAGATTACTTAATAGTGTAATGTTTGAAAGTCTAAAGGTCATTATTGTAGATATTGTTTCTAAGTCGAAAGCATCAAATAAAGCCTATGAAGGTAATTATCAATAAATCATGTACTATGTTCTTCCACAAATTACTTTTCTATTTTTATAAAATAGACACATTATCGATCAAACCCAACATCTGAAAGTTAAATTTTCAAGGGGGAGGGGGAGAGCAGGGTGGGGAGGAATGTGTGGCGGAAGGGGAGGAGGGTAAGGGGGAATATGCATAAATTGAATCCATGTAGTTATTATCCACATATAATCACTAAAAGGGGGAATGTTAGAAAAATAAGTGAGTTAGTACTCACATGTGGGATTTAATGTGAATGTGTGTGAAAGGTCCTATAGTGTACATGTAATGAGTTGTTAAAACAAATCATAGAGATAAAATCAAGAGAGTGTTTATAGGGATTGAGAGAGATTATATGAGTTTGGTAATGGTTATCTCCTTTTTGTAGGACTTCAAGAAAACCAATAAATATAATACTCTCATTTGAATAAATTAAGTATTTGTGATCAATCAAAAATCCTATTGAGATGAATGTCAAACATTTTCCAACATAAAGAGATCTCATATACACATGAAAATGTGAGTGAAACATGATAAATAAGGACTACTCGTCAGTTCTATTTAAGATCATCCTTAATAATTTCATGTAAGTGTAAGATGGATAATACTCACATAAACACTTAGGCATCCCTAAATATACAAGAACACATTTGGGATGCCTTTGAGAAATAAAACATCAAAATATTTTTATAAATTCATGAAATAATGATGTTTATTAGGATCTAATAAACTCTTTATTTTTTTTTAATTTGTGCATCCATTTTTTCAAAATCAAATCCCCTTAAAAGTCCAAGTCAATCTTGACATCCCAAAGTCTGATAAAAAAATTAAGACTACAACCTTGGAAGATCATATTAAAAATATCAAGTCTTCATCAATTATTTCACCTATGCTGAGAAGATAAACTTTATCATATTGAAAATTGCCATTTTAGAATCATAATAGTGGGAGACTTTCAATGCATAGTGTGAACAAGAATACACACCCTTTAAAACATGCAATTATTTTTTTGATGCCTTAAAGGATAACTATTACCTTCTTAATCATTATTATGATTAATGCATCAAGTTATTGTAATTTCACATTATAAAGAATACTCAGTTGAAGAGTACATTAATGATTTCAATGGATACACCATAAATCTACTTGAGAATTTGAGAAAGCAACATAAAGTAATGAAACACATCAACAGATTCTTGTTTTACATTCATGAAAATATGGA
Organism: Torreya grandis; assembly: GCA_037957365.1. Lineage (NCBI taxonomy): Eukaryota > Viridiplantae > Streptophyta > Pinopsida > Cupressales > Taxaceae > Torreya > Torreya grandis. Next base: position 1,463,706 of record JARHVA010003036.1, on the reverse strand, counting down.
GTTATTAAATTATTAGACATTATGAAATCATATTTCAAATCCCCTAACATTCAAGCCAATGCAAGGATGAAATATAACTTTTCTTCTTCATCTAGCCTCATTGTAATACTTTTTCGCCCAGAAAACCCACCATCTAACCCTACCACACATAAATAGAGCATGCCTTGTAAGGGTGAGTAGATAAGAATACTACACAATAGTATAATAATTTAACTTATTTTAAACTATATAAATAAAATAATGTCCAAGGCAACAAATTATGCCACCAATAATGCACAAGCTCACATAATCATTATAAATATCACGTACATCAATCCTAAATTATGCATCCTACATCAGGTCCTAAAAAAAGAGATGAATCTAATCTAGACACCACTTATTTAAGCACCATCACTAATGGTATAGAGATATTTGAGAAATGTATGTTTCTCTTTCATACCAAGCTCTAGGTAAAAGCTTGCCCTTTCTATGTTATCATTTCTAGTATAAGCCAAAAGAACATCACTATACAAGGTAAAAATCACTGCCTTGGCCTTATAGTATTACATATCCTAAATAATACTCTTCAGGATGGTTGCACTACGGAAAGGATACACTAGTCCAATAAAAATTGATTTTTTAGTAAAATGTCAATCACATGAAGGATAAAGTTGCTTGTGATGCTAAAACACTTAAGTATTTTAAAAAATTTGGCTATATTTGTATGATCAAAATGGTACATATAAAAATCCTTAAAGATGGACTATCCATGTAAATATCACTTTTTCAACCTTTTGGATTCACCTCCAAATAAAAAAATCAATTTAATTTCTTCCAAAGAAATTTTCAAGATCATTTCTCACAAAAATCATTTTCTAATCATTGTCCACCCTAAAGCACTGCATATGAGAGAAAGTAAAAATTGGAAAATTTTCAATCCATGTAATCACTCCCATAACAAAAAAATTGCATTAATGTATTTTATAAATTTAGAGATGAATTTGAATAAAAAAGGGTATTCCAACACATTGCATGGTAAATCATCATATTGATTTAGTTCATGGATTGCCTATTCAAATTTATCCATTGTATTCCCAGTCTATTTGGGATAAAATGAGCCCTGACACCAAATCAAAGGGATTCATGATCAAGGAAAGATAAAGCCTAACTATTATCATTTTATAATCTTGATAAGCCTCTAATCAACGATCCATGGTACTTGGAATCTATGAATTGATTATCATGAGCTTAAAAATATAATATTGAAGACTTAGTAGCCAATTATACACATTGAAAACCTCCAAAACTAGCTTCAAGGTGCATAATACTTCACTAAGGTCATCCTAAAGTTGAGTTATCCTTAGGTATAAGTACACCATAAGGATGTTTGAAATAAAACATTTAAGAGTTGGGAAGGATTGTGTGAATGGTTTTTTATGCCTTCCATCTTGACCATTGAAATAAAAACAATCATGCACTTGATAGATGATTTACTAAAAAGATTCCTCAATGATTCTGTATCATCTACTTGGATGACATCTTCATATTTAAAAAGACATTAGAGGATCACATGGAAATAATATCTCATGTCTTCTACACATTTCACAAATACAAGTTGAGAGAAAATTTATCAAAGTGTATATTGTCACTACACATATTCGATACTAGGGATACATCATTTTCTGGTAAGACATCCATGAAAATATAAATAAGATCAAGATAATCAAAAAATTTCCAACTCCTTAAAATATCATTGAATTGGGGAATTTTCCTCAGTATTCACACTTTTACTGCATGTTTGTTCTTGATTTATCTCACATAGAATTTCATATCTCTAAGATTATGCATGCCAAGGAAACATTACAATGGGCATGTACATAAAAACATGATTTTGAGAAGTTCAAGTAGTGATTATATGAACATTTATTTGGGAAATGATTGACATTGCCTACTATTTTAAAATTCAAATTGATCCATCTGACTACACATTTTATATAGTATTCACATATCATGGATACTTGATCACCTATCACTTAGAGAAATTAAATGACTAGGTTCAATATTACTCCACCTATAAAAATGAGTTGTATGTTATGGTGCAATCAGTAAATAAATTTAGATAGTAAATATTGGATAATGTGATAATAATTATTTATAATCATAGGACACTTAAAATATTACATATACATAGTAATATAAAGAATGTATGCCACATGAATTAGATGACTTACCTAAATTTGTTGCATTTGGTGATAAATCATAAGAAGGGTTAAAAAATAAGGCCATAGGATGCCTTAGTCCATCACTGATACATGCACTCATCATAACTCTAAATAAATATGAGCTTAACTTTGATTAATGGATAACTACATGCTCAACATACAAGGACTTCAAGGATGACTATCTTTCCCTTATGTAGGGTGAATAATGTTTTTAATCCTATATGTCTATACTTATTATTTATTTATTTCTTAATGGTACACATTTTCAAAGACTCATTTTGGATGAAAATTATACCTATAATGTTAGATATTTCAACATCACGAAGACATTAGAAGAATTAAAAAGACACTTCCACTAGCCACACATCTTCATCGATGTTGAATGCCACATCAAGTCTTGCATTCCTTGTTTCATAAAATAGTCTATGAGTAGGAAGCTATGAATTCATATAGTTTAAATTTTCCTTATAGGAAATGTTAATACATCAGCATGGATTTTATGATTAGATTTCCTATGAAAAAATATAACTTATATGTGTTTGTTCTAGTGAATAAGGTTTTTGAGATGGCCATCATGATTTATTGTAAGAAGGAAATCAATGCCTAAGAAACTACATTCCCTTTCTTTAGCCATGTTTGGGTCAATTTTATGTTACCAAAATATATTATGTCTAATTGTGACCTCCAATTTCGGTAAGGTTTATAAGAAATGATGGATATATTACTAGATAGGTATAAAACATTTCATACCCATTAAAATGTAAAAATAGAAGCTTTAAACCATATACTTGTACATTTTACACATGTATAATAGTGCACATATATGCACTTGAGATGATATCTTTTTATACATTTAACATAACTATAATATATATTTACATAGATCTATGAGGCATAGTCTATTTTAGACATGTCTTGGGTTCCAACTAGTGGTTTATACCTAGAAATATTCTACCACACACAATTCAACCCTGAGTTGTCGACATAGGAACATGAAGTGGAAAAGATAGAGACGTTTATGAAAAAAATATAGGAAAATCATCAATAGGTTTATTAGATTATCTCGGGATAATAGATAAATTTTAAAGAGAACCATGATACACACTACTAATTATTTAAAAGTCTATGACATGATGTATATGTCAAAATAGAAGGCTATTCCAAAACTATTTGAATCAGTCTAATATTTCCTATAACTCTATAGACTGAACATGTAAATTTTTAGCTAGTAAGATGTTTATGTGAATTATCTACATTAAATGTCTTATAATAATTTATTACACAAATAATAATAATGGAATTAATTAATTGACATAACTAGCATACTTAATCCAAAATTCATGTGTCTACCCAATTAGAGATTTTATATTCCCAAAATATTTATGAAATTTATAAATGAGGATGTCCTTCCTCACTTTATCTTTAGAATACCATTTCACCTTTTTGGGTAGCTAACCTTTTAACATAATTTCCACTACTCTTGCATTCTTATTCTCATTTTCTTTTCCTTCTTCTATAACATGCCATAAAATATTTCAATGCAAGATTCTAAAAGATGTACAGAAATATTTATGATCCTTATAAACCCAATGCTCTTTTATACATTTAAATATATTAAAATGCATTGGATCCCAGGATTTATATATTTTTAAGATGAGATGCAAAAATAAATAATCTAGTAAAATATATTTTAAGACTATTAAAATTGATAGATAGTGAAAGAATGTGCCAAGATATTTGAATAGTGTTCAAGCAATCAATGTCGATTCCTATAGAGAGAGATATATATATAAAGTTTCAAGAGAGGAAAAATATGCATTAACTTGTCTATTTTAAAATGTGAATGAGTTGATTAACCTTCCAAAAAGTAAAAGTGTGGTACATATAGAGAAAATTAAGGAAACATGAGGAAGCCTCTAATTTTCTTAATTAACTAATTAAAATTAAATAAATTTAGCCTATGGACCCTTTATAACTAACTTAAATAAGCTTAAATACATAGAAAATCCATACAACTATGTAGGCAAAATCTAGTGGGAAAAAACATTACACTGACACCCCCTTAATCATAGCTTAGGTGAGATGATAATTGGGTCCCGAAATTGAAAGCCTAATGAGGTACCCAATTAAATAATGATGAACCTCCATAAGAAGAAGAAGAAGGATCAACCTTAACCCCAATGAGAGCTCGTAGATGAATAAATTTACTCTCTGTGAAAGGCTTGGTCAAAATATTCTAATGTTGGATAGTATCAAAGATCAATGACTTGCTCATTGATAAGCTCCTTGATGAAATGCATGTGAATCTCTATGTACTTGGTCTTTTGATGGAGAACCAGATTCCTACAAATCTAGATAGTGCTTTGGTTGTCACAGTAGATGATTGTTGGATTATGAAACTAGACACCAAACTTAGTGAGAATCCCCTGATTCTAGATTGATTTAGTGGTGGCATTGACAACCCATATGTATTCTACCTTTATAGATGATAAATCAATTGCATGTTTCTTCTTGCTTGACCAACTTATTGGACTTGAACTAAGTGAGAAACTATAGCTTGAAGTGGACTTTCAACTTTGAATATCTCCAGCCCAATCTAAATTTGTGTATCTGATCAAACCAACCTCTCTTCCTACTCCATAGTGTATCCCATAGTTGTGTGAACTCTTAATGTAGTGAATAATCCACTTTGCTTCTTTCTAATACAACTCATATGGCTCCTGCATAAATTGGGAGACCAAACCAACTACATAGGATATGTCAGGTCTAGTGTGTGTGTGAGATAGATAAGATTGCCCACAAGTTACTGATATGGAGTTGTATCAATGAGTGGTGGAGGACAATCAACCTCAAGCTTCACACCAGATAAGAAGGGAGTAGGAGATAGATTATAATCAACCATGTTAAACCTTACAAGTAAATAAAGAGAATACTTAGATTGTGATAACGTTATCCTAGAATCTGATTGAATAATTTTAATCCTGAGAAAGTAGTGTAACAATCCCATGTCTATCATTGAAAATCTATCCAAAAGTGTAGTTTTCACTATTGAGATAGATGATCATGAGCTCCTTGTAATCAATAAGTCATCCAAATAGAGAAATAGGATCAATATAGAATCATCATGTCACAAGATGTAAACATTTTGATCTAAATGACTCTAGTGAACTTGACCATGAGGAGAAAGGAGTCCATCTTGGCATACCATGCCCAAGGGGCATGTTTGAGTCTATAGTTAGATTTTCTGAGTCTACGACCAAGGGGGTATCTTCCACAAAGCCTTGTGGTTGCTCCATATATATCTTTTCCTTAAGGTCACCATGTAGAAAATCACTCTTTATGTCCATTTGGTGATCATCCCACTGATGTGTGGCTATGATGGCTAGAGTGAGTCTTATAGATGTCATCTTGGTTATAGGAGCAAATGTCTTAGTGTAGTCTAAACTAGGCACATGAGAAAACCACTTTGTAACTATATGAGCTTTGTACTTAATGACTGACCTATCTACACCATACTTGGTCTAATAAACCCATTTAAACCAAACTAATTTTCTTATTTTAGGAAGAGGGACCAAGTCCCATGCTTTGTTCTTGATTAGGGAACTGTACTCTTCCTACATAGTAGAATCCCATTCTAGAATTCTAGATGTCTCATGAAAGGTTTATAGATTTGAGGTAATGGCCAACTAGCCATGTGATATCCCCTAAAGCTATGATCATGTTTGCCTTGTATCCAATGGATTTCCAACCCATCCTTCGGCACTTTGAAGTGTCTGTCTAGCCCAAATAGGGCTAAAATTGTATGAGATTGGAGAATTAGGAGGTAATTCCTCATTATTTGTAGTGTTAGTGTGAGATGGAGGAGGATAATCCTCATCATTTTTCTCATTTTTTGAATTTGAAGAAGAAGAAGAGTCATCCTCATCGTCAAGAGGATATTGAGGTGGATTTATGTCACTGTTTGAAGTGGAATCAATGTCCAGTAAGAATTTTGAAGAGTTTAGAGTGTTATGATTATGTTCAAGTGGGCCTTCATGAAACTTGACACTCCTTTCAATGAAAAACTCATGAGTTTTAGGATGGAGAAGCCTATATCCCTTAACACCCTCTACATACCCCACAAAGATGTAAGACTGACTCTGAGGGTCTATTAACTTGCATTTCTTCTTGGGAACATGAACCATAACTGGTAATCTAAACACTCAAAAGTGATCTACAACGGGATTGTGACCATCCCAAGCTTCAAAAGGAGTGATTCCATTGAAGGATTTGTGTGGAACTTGGTTCTAAATGTAGCATGCATAGCTGATTGTTTTGGCCCAATACTGAGGAGCAAGAGATTTTAATTGAAGCATGTAGTTGGTAATTTTCGTTGAGGTATGGTTCTTACATTCGGACACACCATTATACTAAAAATTACATGGAATTGTATGTTTCATTTGAATCCTCTCTAATGTACAAAAATGCTCAAACCTATTGTTGACATACTCCTTTCCATTGTCAGTCCTTAAGATTTTAATGAAACATTTTGATTGCTTCTCCATGAGTGCCTTGAAGTCATTAAAGTGATCAAAGACCTTAGACTTTTTTTTGAGAAAAAATGCCCAGATGTACCTTTAAAAGTCATCGATGAATGTGATCATGTATCTTGTCATATTGAATGAAGGTTTAGGAAATAGACTTGTTAAGTCATTGTGGACTATTTCTAGCTTTTGTTTGGCTCTCCTTGCTTTTCCCTTATCATATTTCTCTGATGGATGCTTACCAAGAATGTAGCCATTGTATAGGCCATTTGAGAATTTAAATTTGGAAAACTCTAAAACCATGTCCTAATGATTGAGTTACTCCAAGTAATAGTAGTTCAAATGGCCAAACCATTCATGACATAGTTTGCTTACTCCATCTGCATGAGTGAGCAATGTAACTGAAGGTTAATCTGGGGTAAAATGTGAGAAGGTATATAGCCTAGATTGATGATTGGCCTACCCATATTACACTATGGTGTCACTATACATCTCCCTAATGACCACTAAATTAGGTGTGAACTCAACTCACTTCCCTGCACCTATGTGAGTGACTTGATATACTGACAGATTGGTAGATAGTGAAGGAACACATAAAAAATCATTGAAAGTCCCTTCACTTCTATCGATACTTTACTGATGAATTCTATTGAAGTGTCATCACCCATGAGAATTAAAGGCATATAACATGGCTCTATTTCTAAAAATAGGTCCTTTGAGGAAGCCATGTGATAGGAAGCACCCAAGTCAATAATCCAAGACGAAGTCTGAGAAGCTACTGCAAGAAGTGCCTTAACCTTGTTTTTACCCTTTTTTTGTCTTTACCCTTTGAAAAATCTTGTGTTGATGTATTCTAAGATGAATATTTAAGAACACTAATTTTATTCTTCTCAAGCATCTTAGTCAAGGTGGCAATCTTATTTTTCATGCACTGAGATTCATCATGCCCAAGTTTCTTACAAAAGTTGCCTTTGAGTTTGTCATTCTTAGGTTTCCTACTTGAGGAGGACTCATTTGATGATGATTTTGGATTGGCATCCAATTTTTGATTCTTCTTATGCTCATGATCAATTTTATACTATTTATTCTCATGTTTACCACTGTTAGAAGGCTTCTTCTTGTCTTGATTGACAATCAAGGCATGTGATTTAGAAGACTTCAATGCACCCATTTAAACCAACTTATATTGATCCAAAGTTATATTGGCAAAAAAGTCATCAAATGATAGCATTTTCCAAGTGGATCCAAGTGCACATTTGGTAACATGAATTGTAGAGACAAAAATTGAATAGTCATGACCTAGTTTTGTAAGCACAGATAAAATCAACTGATCATTTATTTCCTCAATGCCACATTGCTTCAATTGCTATCTTAATGATTTGAACTTTTTAAATAAGTATTTTATGGTGTCATAGTCACCTAGGCTCAATGCGATGGTTTCATTCTCTAGCTCATGACCCCTCATGATGTCCTATACTCCAAAAAGCTTGTCTAGGATTGCCCAAACTTTGTTCAAAGATTTTGTCGATTCAACATGAATTAGGAGGTTAGGAGACATTGATAGGCAAAGAAACACATAGGCCTCATCACATCTATTGTACCACTTAACCTTTTCTACATCTGTAGATGGCTCAATTTACTCACCCATATTAATTTGATAGAGTCCTTTACCTCTCAAAGTTAGATGTATTTTAGACTTCCATTATAGATAGTTAAATGGTGTGAGTGATTTGATGTTTATATCTATTAGTGTAGATTATAATGAGACAAATTGTAAAATTGAAATGAAAGAAAAAAATAGAAATCACATAGTATAAGTACCCCTTGAACTATCAAGAATACCACCCCTAAAGTTACAATGCACACACTCTCAGTCTTAGACATCAGGTACAATTGAGAATGCATTTATGAGTAATCAGTGCGAGAAAGTATGAGAAGGACATTGAGCACAACTGATAATCCATCTAAGAGGAAAGGTATAAAGGTTTAAAGAGAGTGTTAAGTAAATATACCATGAAAAAATAGATGTTACAAAAGTGTCAAAATAATGTCACCAATGTGTAGAGCTTGAGAAAATATGCACTTTCAAAAAAATGGAACCCAAAAAGGAGCAACGAATTAAAAGTTATAACATTTACAAGTTCTTACTCCCACATATTCCTAGAACCTTTCCAAAAATGGAAAATATTTTCTAGACTTTTAACCTTTTACCTAAAATTTGATGCCTCTTTGAATGTCATGTGGTTTTGTGTAGTTTCTTGACTTTAGGTTATTGCACTTGCATTACTTATAAAAATTAATGAGTAAAATCCATTTGAAAACCTGAATGGGTCTCCTAGTGTAATTCAGTTTCTTCTAGTTTATTGACTTATTACTTATAAAGTAAGTAATTATTGGAGATGTGGAAATATAATGCCTCATTTTATTTTAATATAAAACCTTAAAACTTATAGTTTCTATAGACAACCTATAGTTGCTATGAACACCCTATAGAAGAAATATGCAGTTGCTATGGGCAACATGTAGAAGAAACCTATAGTTTCTATGGGCAGCCTATAGTAGCTACAGATACCTTGTAGAAGAAACCTGTAGTTGTTACAGGTAGTTTATAGTGGCTATAAGAAGCCTATAGAAGAAAACTATAGTTGCTACATTGATCTAGAGTTCAGTTCAAAAAAAGGTTTTGAAGTCATGATGAAACTAATTTCACAGTATAGAGCTCATCAAGAGATTTTTGGTACTTTTTTTGGTTTGCAAAATGGACACCATATGCAAAGATATGGTCTATTGAAGTTATGATGCGACAGGGAAAAATGTGGTGTCGCAAGATGACGTGGCACAATGTGAGTAGACCAATTAGGGGGTGACACATGGTAGTAAATGGGATTCCATAGATTTAAAATCTCATTTTCAAAGTCCAGATAAAATCTCATTTGCAAAGTTTGTAGATTTGTGCAAAGTCCATAGAAACTATCTGATTTCATATTGCAATGTATTCACAAAGTCCATAGATTTGTATTTGTAAGTCCGTAGAAATCCTACAAAAAGAGGGATAATTATTTTTAAAAATAAAAAAATTGTTACTTGATAATATTTTAAAATTACCAAGCTAGCCTCCAGCCACATGGGAGAAACCAACTTGCCAATTAACCCATGAGAAATGTCAAGTCAATCTCGAGATCACATGCCACACCATACCTTGCCACGTGTACACTTGTTATCACGCCAAGATCATGAGTTATCATGCCAAGACCATGTGTTCACACGCTTTCCAATGGCAGCCTAAGTGAGGTTCCAAGATTACCTTTAACACCTAAGTCTCCCTCTAAAAGAGGACGTTGGCATTCATTATGGGGGCCGCGAAGACTTAAAAGGCATATAAACAGTTGCAAACTCCCAAATGTGGGACAAATGATAAGTAAAGCACCCAAAAAGGTAGGGATAAGACTTGAACTCATGACCCACTATGTAAAAATGACATACCTTGACCACCCAAGCTACAAACTGTCAAGTGATATAAAATCTACGAACTTGTATTTAAAGGGTAGCTTCTGGCCGATTGTGTATTGGAAACTATAGACCCACTTACAGTGTTTGGTCATTTTGGAGCCCTTAGAGGCCGAACCAGAGCTCAGAGTAAACTACAAAATTATTTATAATTTTGATATGCTCTATGAATTATATTAATTTTCCCATTTTGGATAATTAGTGATGCCATTTTGAGCTATATAAGTTTCCAATTTTGATTTAGAGAAGCCTCTGCATGTGATTCAGGAAGGTGAAGGATGTGTTGAGTTAGCCAAGGTCTTCCAAAGGTTTGAAACACTATTTTTGCAGAGAGATATGATCTTTTATTGTTTTTAAGTATTATTTTAGCTTGAAAATTTTAGAAACATTAATGGATCGATTCGATAAGAACCTGAGGACGTAGGAATTATGAACCCCGTAAACAATTTCTGTGTTTTGATCTTTGATTTCAATTTTGCATTTTAGTTTCATTTAATTTGTAGATTATAATTTAGATTTTAATCAAGAATGCAAAATTTAATCATTTGATCATTTACGAGAAATTGAGTAAATCAAAAATTTGAAAAATATGATGGTTTCAATGGATATTTGATGTGATCTATCAAATCACTTTATTTCAATTTTGAAACATGATATTTGGATCATATTTTAATTAGATTTAATCATTCCAACATCTTAAAAGTTGAGAAATTTCTGCCTCCAATTTAGTGTAAATTTTGGAATTGAGAATTTAAAAGATCCATTTAAACATTTTTATAAAAGTAGTGAAGTTCCTACTAGTGTTGACGGATTAGATTTTGGTATCAGAACAGTTAGAAAGCTAGGTTAGCTTCTAATTGTGATTTGATAGTTGTTTTCAGTTTATTGGCTATCCATATCACTTGATTATATTACAATGTGCAGTTGTGAAATCAGTGTATCTATAGGAAAATATGGGCAAATTGTCACACAAAGCCAAGATGGAAGAGCTTAAAGCCATCAATACTCAAATTCAGGATGAGAATGCATTCTTGAGATGCAAGCTTTATTCCCTTAAAGAACAAATTGCAAGTTTGAAATCTGAGCTTGAATCTAAGGATGAGCTCTTGATCAAATTACAGTGTGTTGAACCAAAGAAGGCCATACCTTCTACTTTAGATGCAGAGACTATGATTGAGTACACTGTAAGTTATTCACCACATAATTCATCTACTTATTCTTTCCATTTAGATTCAGATTCAAGTAATGATGCTTTTGCTAGTTTTGAACAACACACTAAGGGTATAAGATCTAAATTATTGATGAAAATGGGCTTTAATGGAAGAGGTCTTGGATGATATGGCCAAGGAATTACTAACCCAATACAGGTAGAGCATAGATCTCTTCATGCAGGTTTGGGTTACACTAGTGAGCAGGTGGAAATTGGAGAAACTTCCTCCATGGCTAAAGGAATACAAGCTTCTAATAGTAAAGGACCGAGGACACTAGTAGAGCATGTGCATTGTAAGAGGACACGTAGCTGAGGTATTGAGATTCCACCTCCTATTTCCTACACTAGAGTTAGCACCAAATCTTTTGATCCACTTTTTATGTTTAAGAAATTTGGATTTAACATTTAGAAGATAATGCAATCATTTTCATGCACTTTTTATGGGATGCATAACCATAGTGTTGTATTTTGTTGGAAGAGGTAAGCTTTGTTTAAGTAGATTACAGGTGTTAAGAACCATTCTTGTCATGGCAAAGTGAGAAGAGGTAAAAGGGAGACCTCACCTAAAAAGTTTTTATGCACTCATTATAATAAGAGTGGACATCAGATTAATCACTGTTTTAAACTTCAATCATCTTCTCATTCTAGTAATGGTAAAACTAAGATGATTTATCAACCTATTAATAAGGTCAATGAAGTTAAATCAATCCATAATGATATTAAGGAATCCACTAAAGAAATCAAGTTAACTAGGTAGAAAAATTGATTAAGTGGATTAATAATGCACTCGTTTGTCAAAGCATTGTTAAGAATTCTGTTAAGGGAAAGAACAAGCTTTGATGATGCATTAGTAGAGTTTGTGAGAACACTTCAAGATAGGTTCATCATTCAAAGTATTTTAATTATCACTTTATGTTTAAAATCTCTATGTTTTGGAATCTCCTATTTATACTGTGTGAGTTGTCTATAGGACTTGAACTCATTTGATCAGTTGGAGATAATAGTAGAATGCATGTTGTAGGTTGAGTTAATTCAATGTAAATTTTAGAATCGAGAATTTAAAAGATCCATTTAAACATTTTTATAAAAATAGTGAAGTTCCTACTGGGGTTTATGGATCATACAGGGAACCTATAGGTGAATCCTACAGTGGCTATGGGTAACTTGTAGGTGAAAACCTATAGTTGTTATGGGCAACCTATAGGTGAAGACTAAAGTTGCTACATGAACCCTATAGATGAAACCTACAGTTTTTATGGGTAACCTATAGGTGAATATTGCAAATTCTATGGGCAACCTAAAAATAAAAATACAGCAACTTGACCGATGCTACATGCTTCTATATATATGTGCTGCTATAAATTGATAGGAATATGTTAATGGCAAATTTTAGTCCTAATGTTATGAATCAATATAAGCATTATGTGGTCATGGTTATATTGGCCATAGATATGTGTTGGTAGGGCTATAAAAGTCTATTGTTAATAATTATTTTGTAGGCATTGATTGAATGCAGGAAAAACCTAAGGATGGTCAGATGATGATTTGTCAACAACCCATGCATCAATGTCATAGCCGTATGAATATTTAAAGTAGTTTGTTTTCAATATCTATAAAATATTGTAATTGTAAGAAGTTGTAATATATTTTTACTTCCTTATTATGCAAGGAAGTTGTAACAAATTATAATAAAAGGAAGGTCTAATAGATTTGTACTTTATTTTGTAAAGAAGTTGTAATAGATTGTAACTACAAGAAGCTATAATAGATTTTGTACTTCCTTATTTTTATTGATCATCCTTTTAAAAGTGGGAATAGAGGAAGAACAATTATGTAGTTATGAATTAAATTAAAAAAAATATTAAAGTGCAATTGAGTAGTAATTGACAGAAAGAGAAAATTTTCTTTAGACAAAGGTGTTTCCAAAGTGCTCTGATACAAAGACTGAGGGGAAGGAAGTGATAGGCACTTGTATAAATTCTTTTGGAAGTTTTAATAGAAGAATTGATGAATTTTTTGGTGGATGTAGCCCAACATTTGGGTGAACCATGTTAAATATTGTGTCAATATTTTTATATGTTGTTTTTCAGCATCTCTTATTTCTCTATTTTTTTCATGTATTTATTATTCCATATTTATTTGTTTAAATTGCAAGTACATGTTTAAATTATTTTTAATTTATGGGTTACAAAGTACATTTTGATATAAATTTGTAAACTCAATTATTCTAAGCTAGGAAATTGAGTAATATTGTATGTAATAAAATCTTGAAACTTTTGTATTTATCCCAACAAGTGGTATTAGAGCCATATTTATATGGTTTTGTGTACTATTTTGCAAGTTGAAAATATCTACATAATCTCAGAATCAGAGTAATATCTTCTCAGGTGGAAGATCTTGAACAATGATAGATGATGGAATAAGAGTGGTTGATAATTTTAATAGATAGAATTTTATTCTATGGAAGATGCAGATGATTGACTATCTGTATCAAAAGGACCTCTATCTACTGTTTGATAGAAAGGAAAAAGGATAGGGAAAGAGAACATATGAGGAATGGAATGTCTTGGATATAAAAGCTTTGGGAGACATAAAACTCTGCTTGGGAGGAAGTGTTGCCTCCAATATATCTAAAGAAAAGACTATAGAATAATTTATGACTGCCTTATGCAAGTTGTATGAGACACCTTCAACAACAAACAAGGTGTATCTGATGAAGATGTTATTCAGCTTGAAAATGAATGAGAATTCAAGTGTAGCTAAACATTTAAAATATTACAATACTATTAAAAATTAGTTGACTTCTTTGAAAGTGAAACTAGATGAAGAAGTCAAGGTCTTGTTGTTGCTATGTTCCCTACCTAAATCCTAGAATAATCTTGTGATGGCTATAAGTAACAACGTGTCTGGGAGTAATACTCTTAAAATGGAGGATGTTGATAATGTCATAATCTCTGAAGAAATGAGAAGGAAGACATCTGATGAGAATTCAACAAGCAATGCACTAAATGTTGGATCTAGAGGGAGAAAAAAGAATAGACAGAGGATCAAGAGCCGTGGATCAAAGGGAAGATCTTTATCTTCCAAACATAGATCCAAGTCAAAAGGAAGAAGTTTTGTATGATAGAATTATGGAAAGTCTAGCCATATGGGAAAGTAGTGTTGGGATCCTAAAAATAATCATAAGGAGCAACAAAATAATTATAATAACTAGGAGGCAAATATTGCCTCAAGTGATACTACTATTGTATAACAAGATGCTTTAGTTTTGTCATGTGATACAAAGGTTGAGTCATGGGTAATTGACTCAGGGGCATATTTCATGCTACTTTCATTCAAAAGTATTTTAAAACCTATGTAAGTGGCAAGTTTGGCCAAGTTTTATTGGGATACAATGAACCCTATGATATTATTGGCAAAGGGTCAGTAAAGATCAAGCTACAAAATAAAAATGAATGGATACTCAAAGAAGTAAGACATGTGCCAAGTCTTACCAAAAATGTTATTTTTGAAGGTCAATTGGTAGAAGATGGATGCACTTTTAATTTCAATGTAGAATCTTGGAAGGTAAAAAAAGGTAATCTTGTTGTAGCCAGAGGGAAAAAGGAA
The DNA here is from genome assembly GCA_037957365.1 of Torreya grandis. NCBI lineage: Eukaryota > Viridiplantae > Streptophyta > Pinopsida > Cupressales > Taxaceae > Torreya > Torreya grandis. The sequence goes on along the minus strand of JARHVA010003036.1, from coordinate 1,448,656 downwards.
GGCACACTGTATTTAAGAAATTACATTATTGATTCTAATAATGCATTAGTTTCTACTTCTGATCTAGAAACTAATTTATGGCATTCAAGATTGGATCATATGAGTCATAAAGGTGTGAGAATTTTACATAAGAATGGGAATTTATTAGACTTAAAGTCTATTAATTTAGATTTATGTGAAAATTATGTTTTTGGTAAAGAAAATAAAGTTTCTTTTTTGAAGGTTGGGCCTAAAAGAAAACAAAATAAATTAAAATTAGTACATTCTAATGTTTGGGCACCAGTCCTTGTACAATCATTGGGAGGATAAAAGTATTATGTTATGTTTGTGGATGATTCAACTCATAAGCTACAGGTTTATTGTATCTAAAATAAGTCTGATGTATTTAGAACTTTTAAAATATGGAGAGCCCTTGCAAAAAATGGATCAGGCATAAAGCTGAAATTATTAAGATTTGATAATGGTGTTGAATACATCACAAAATAATTTTGGAACTAGTTTGCACAAGAAGGAATCTAAAAAGACGTAATAATGCCTCAGAGTCCTCAACAGAATGGGGTAAGTGAGAGAATAAACCAAATAATTATGAAGAGAGCTAGAAGCATGAGACTCCATGCTAGTTTGCCCCCTACTTTTTGGGTAGATGTGGTTCATACTGCTATTATTTGATTAACATAGGACCATTTAGTGTTTTAGATGGTGAGATTCTCAAGGAAGCTTGGTCAGGTAAAAGTGTTTTCTACTCTCATTTAAAAGTTTTTGGTTGTAAAGCATTTGTACACATTGATAAAGAAAATATAAATAAGTTGGATGCTAAATTGATGAGATGAGCTTTCATTGGATATTGTGATAGCTCTTTTGGTTATCATTTCTAGTGTTTAGATGATAGAAAGATTATGAGATCACATGATGTGATCTTTAATGAAAGTGTGATGTATAGAGACCAACTTGTAGAAAAGAAAGTGGAAAGTCCACTTGGTAAAGAAAATCTTGTCATACCTCCAAGAATATTTAGAGAAAGAAAAGAGAACTTAAAAAATACTCCATTTAACTCTATAGAATTAGAGAATAGGAATAGGGTCATTAATGACCCAATGGAGTCTTCTGAGAATATTGGGCCAAGATAAGCTCAAAGTGAACTAGGCACACCTATGGTAAGGAGGTCAACAAGAGTAAATAAACCTCCTAATAGATATTCTCCATATTTATTTTATTTGTTACTAACTAATAGTGGGGAACCTAAATCATTTGTAGAAGCTAAGTAGGACAAAGATTGTGTGCAATGGGAAAAGGGCATGAAAGTAGAAGTGGATTCCTTGAAACACAATAAAACATGGGAATTAGTGGATTTGTCACCTGATAATAAATCAATACAAAATAAATGGGTTTTCCATTTAAAATAAGATGAGAGTGGGTAGAAAACATAAAAATCAAGGCTTCTTGTTAAAGGTTTTACACAGAAGGCTGGAATTGATTACTCAGAGGTATTTTCTTTTGTTATGAAAATTACCTTAATAAGAACTATATTAAGTATTGTTTCTTCTAATGATCTTCAATTAGAACAGATGGATGTGAAGACAACATTATCACTTGGAGATTTAGAAGAGGAAATCTACATGAAGCAACTAGAAGGTTTTGAGGTAAAGGGGAAAGAAAGAAAGGTTTATAAATTGCTGAAAAGTTTATATGGTTTGAAATAGGCACCTAGGCAATGGTACCTAAGGTTTGATACATTCATGTTGGAGCATGAATATTCTCGTACTCATAGTGATCATTGTGTTTATAGTAATAAATTTGAAAATAATGAATTCATTATTATTCTACTTTATGTTGATGACATGTTTTTGTGTGGAGCTAACATGCAGAGAATAAGTGAATTAAAGAAATTGCTTTCTTCAGAGTTTGCCATGAAAGATATTGGACCAGCCAAAAAAATTCTCAAAATGAGAATTGACAGAGATAGATTGTGTAAGAAACTAACTTTAACTCAATATAAATATATTGAAAAGGTGTTGTTAAGATTTGGTATGCATAACTATAAATTTATTTCTACACCTTTAGCTGGCCACTTCAAGTTGAGTAAGACATAGTCTCCTAAGTGACAAGAGGATAAAGATTATATGGAAAAGGTGCCATATGATTCAACTATGGACAGTTTAATGGATGCTATGATTTTCACTCATCTAGACATATCCCACATAGTGGGAATAGTGAGTAGGTTCATGAGTAACACTGGTTAGTAGCTCAGTGGATTTTAAAATATATGCATGGAACCTCTAGTATATATTTATGTTTTGAAGGTTCTAATAGTGGGTTTCAAGTTTTTGTGGATAGTGAAATGGAAGGTGATTAAGATGGTAGAAGGTCTACCACTAGCTATATTTTCATAATTGGAGGTACTATAGTCTCAAAGGTTTCTAAGCTGTAGAAAGTTGTTGCACTTTCTACCACTGAGGTTGAATACATTGCTTACTAAAGCAAGCAAAGAGTTGTTATGGTTAAGAAATTTTTTAAAGGAGTTGGGAGTGAAGCAAGATGGGTACACTCTGTATTCTAATAGCCAAAGTGATATTCACCTAGCTAAAAACTCTACTTTTCATAAAAAGACAAATAATATAAATCTTTGTTACCACTTCATACATATAGTTTTGGAAAGTGGGAAGTTCAAGATTGAGAATATTCACTGAGAAGAGAATCCTATAGATATGATTACTAAGGTAATATTAATAGTGAAGTTGAGGGCACACTCAACTTTCATGGGACTTCAAGCATGAGCTTAAAGAAGAAGAAATTAGTAGTTTTGAGTTTACGTGGGAGGTTGCAGCAGTTGTTGTTGTGGCCTTATGTCTCCAAGTGGGAGATTGTTGGAGATGTGGAAACATAATGCCTCATTTTATTTTAATAGAAAAGCCTAAAACCTATAGTTTCTATGGGAAACTTGTAGAAGAAACTTGTAATTGTCATGGGTAGCCTACAATGGCTACAGGTAGCCTATATAAGAAACCTACAGTTGTTACGAGTAGCCTATAGTGGCTATGAGTAGTTTGTAGAAGAAACTTGTAGTTTCTATAGGCAACCTATAGGTGAATCCTACAGTGGATATGAACAACTTGTAGATGAAAACTTATAGTTGTTATGGGTAACCTATAGGTGAAGACTGTAGTTATTGTAGGTAGCCTGTAGATGAAACCTATAGTTGTTGTGGGTAACTTATAGGTGAAGACTATAGTTGCTACAGGAAACTTGAAAATAAAAAGATTGAAACTTGATTGGTGCTATGGGATTCTATATATAAGTGTTGTTATAAATTGACAAGAATAGGTTAATGTCAAATTTCAGTCTTAATTTTGTGAATTGATATAAGCACTATGTGGTCATGGTTACATTAGTCATGGATTTATGTTGGTTGGGCCATAAAGGTCTGTTGTTAATAATTCTCTTATAGGCATTGATTGAATGTAAGATAAAACTAAGGATAGTCAGATGATGATTTGTCAATAGACTGTGCATCACTTTCATAGTTGTCTGACTATTTAAAGTAGTTTATTTTTAATATCTATAAAATATTGTAACCACATAAAGTTTTAATAAATTTGTACTTATTTATTATGCAAGGAATTTGTAACAAGTTATATCTGAAGGAAGTTATAACATATCTTTACATCCTTATTTTTCAAGGAAGTTGTAACAAATTATAACTACAGGAAGTTAGAAAAGATTTTGTACTTACTTATTTTCAGCGATCATCCATTTAAAAGTGGGAATAGAGGTAGAACAATTATTTAGTTGTGAATTAAATTAAACAAAGTGTGAAAATGTAGCTGAGTAGTAATTGATAGAAAGAGAAAATTATCTTCAGACAAAGGTGTTGCCAGAGTGCTCTGATATAGTTGGTGGACGTATGCCAACATTTGGGTGAACCATGTTAAATACTGTGTCAGTATTTTTGTATGTTATTTTTCAGCATCTCTTATTTCTCTATTTTTTGCATGTATTTATTATTACATATTTATTTGTTTAACTTGAAAGTACATGTTTACATTATTTTTAATCTATGGGTTATAAAGTAGATTTTGATACAAATTTGTAAACTCAATTATTCTAATCTAGAAAATTGAGTAATATTGTATTTAATAAGATATTTAAACTTTCTATATTTATCCCAAAAGTAATGAGTAATAAGTAAACAACCTTCACAAACCTAAATAGGTCTTGCAATATGTAAATCAAGTTATTTAAACATCATGACTTATTGATTATAAATAAAGTAATGAGTAATAAGTAGTTGACCCCCACAAATCTGAATGGGTCTTGCTTAGTGTAAATCAGGGTCTTTGAACAACATGACTTATTACTTATAAAGCAAGTAATGAGTAATAACTAGTTGACCTCAACAAACCCGAATGGGTCTTGCTCAGTGTAAATTGGGTTCTAAGAATCGCATGACTTATTACTTATAAATAAAGTAATTAGTAATAAGTAGTCAACCTCCACAAACCCGAATGGGTCTTGCTCAGTGTAAATCAGGTTCTTAGACCTACACTACTTTGGACTCTTACAATTGCATTACTTAAAAAGTAAATGAGTAATAAGTAGTCACCCTTAAAAAAAAAAAATGGGTCTTGTGAGAAAGTCATTGACTTGGAGAAACCTGATTGCTTATAATTTTTTGCCCTTGAGAAACCTAATTACTTATAAGTAATTTCATTAGAGAAGTTGAAGCACTCCAAAAACCCAATTTGATCTGGAATCAAGTAATTACCCTCTAAGAACCTGATTACTTCCAAGTAATTAAATTTTGAGAATTTGAAGGAGTTAAAGAACCTAATTTGGTCTATAGAGAGTAAATCGGGGTTTGTAGGCTATATTACTTTATCCATATGGATGTCCAACCAAATGGCAGAAATGGATTTTGAGAAAAATATATGAAGTTTCTCAAAAAACTAAGAACAACCCATTTTAAATCTCAAAAAACCTAGAAAATATTTACAAAAATATTTTTCATCAAAGGTATTTTGACATGAGTTTTGAGGTAGATTAATAAAATGCCTCTAAGGTCAAAAATGGTGACCAAGATAAAAGAAAAATTAGCAAGGTGAATGCATGGAGGATCTTACCAGGGAGTCTGATGCATGAGACTATTAGGATAGTTATAGTACAATGAAAGAGTGTGCCAATATCTCTAAATATCATTCAATAAATCAATGTCTATTCCTATAGATAGAGCTCCAAAATTCCAAGAGAGGAAAAATATGCATTACCCTGTCTATTACAAAATGTGAATGAATTGATTAACCTTCCAAAAAGGAAACATGGGGTACATATAGAGAAAATTAGGGAAACATGAGGAATCCTTTAATTTTATTAATTAAATAATTAAAATTAAATAAAATTAGCCTATGGACCCTTTATAACTAACCTAAGGAAGATTAAATACATAGAAAGGCCATACGACCGTGTAGGCAAAACCTAGTGGGAAAAAGCACTACACTAATAGATAGTTGAACCCCTAAGGATTTATTGTCTTTATTATAGGTAAAATAATTTTTTATAGGGACTCCAGCCATAAAAAATAACCACATTAGTGACTAGTATCATAGACCAAAATATTAACATAGGAAGAACATACAAGTTCACTGGAAAGACACAATAAAGAAACAACACAAAAATAACTGATACATAACTTACATTACATAATAAATAAATTTATCTATGAATATTATTTCATTCCTCATAAACTATAGTCCATTATTCTATCATTATTTTGAATTTATTCTTCAAACTGCTTACCATTTTTTCCTTTTCATATGTATTATCCACTCCTTTAAGCTTTTTCCTGGGCCTGGGGTCATTCTCACTTGTCTTAGCATTATTAAAAGCATAGATAATCCTTTTATGCTCTAAATTGTGTTATTCAATGTTAATTTATCAAAGCTAACCAAAAGATTAATTTTATCTTTGAGTTCTCTATTCTCTTACTCTAGCTTATTAATTTTGTTAGTCATAATCTCAATCTGAGAAGCCATTTCCACTTCCCTATCTAGAGTGAAATATACTCCATATTTTTTATTGAAGTTATTTACCTCCTATTTTAATCTTGAATGGTCCCTCATACACCAATGAAGAAAGGCCTTATGAAGGTTTACCTTATCCTTTAGAATCTCCAATTTATTTTGATTTTTAGCAATATTCTTAAAAGAGTTTAGATCAAAGTCTCCCTGAATGTGAGAATGAGGATTCCCTATTTATTATTTGACATGGTCATCCTTCCATTTTATACCTATAGAATTCATATTTATGCCTTCCCTATTTCTAGATAAATGAGTATTAATTTGTGTATTATGTTTCTCAACATTAAGCTAGTCCATCTCATTTTGAGTATTCTTGTCAATCCCATTATCCTTATCCATCTCCTCAAGATCAATTACTTCATCTAAATATTATAACATATATTCAATAAACTAATCCTCATTCTTATTTTTTTACCTACCATTATCTTCATTATTATTTGGTTTATGTTTGACACTAATTCTTAGCATTTGTTTAGGAGGTACAAAGGCTATGACATTGACCTTGACAAATATTTTAGATTAGGATTTTGAGCTTGGAAAAACTTATATATGAGGAAAATTATTACATGGTGTACTGAATATAATTTTTTACCTATTTGGACTTCTTTTACTGAATGTTCTAGGGATTGAAAGATATAAAATGGAATACTCACATGAATATTATGCCTCATATAATTTAGGAAAGGGAGATGGTAATATTGTACCAATTTATATCTACCATCTAGAGTTACATACCTAATTATTTGCTCCACCACATCATAAAATAGAAAAGGAAAGTCTTCTATTTTGAATCCTCTTTGGAAAATCATAATCTTTTCATCCCCCACAATAAATTTATGATTTTCCTACTTGATATTCATAGTCAATTTGATGTATTTTTTTCTTTAATTTGAATCCAAGTTACCCTTGAAATCAACTCCTAGAGATGTTTTGGATTTTGACCACTCTCTCTACCCATTTTTATACAAATTATTGGGATAGATAAGAATTTTATTCACATATACGATCTATGAAATTTGTTAGCCCCCCTTTATGAAAATTTTTACATACCTATTACTTCTTTATTATGTGATCCACATTCATTGGTTCCACATAGCTCAAATCTCCTACGATGACCAAATACTTATTCATAACCTTACCAAAACCCACACTTGAAATAATTCCAAACTTAATGAATTCACTATTAGTAATAACCTTCACATGATTACAAAATTCACTAACCATGTAATGATGACCAAAAGAATACCATTTGTGGATATGAATATGAAATTCATAATAAATCAACATATAATACACACATATTTCAAAACTTATTCTTACATGCCAATGCTTATCTAAGATCTAAGCCCTACATAAATGAATTGCTTTTGTATTTTCTAATAATATCATTTATATGATTGGGATGAATCTCCATTTTATGCCAAAATTTCAAATCATTTTTTTATACCCCTCTATTAACAAATGAATCAAAAAGCATATTTCCCTCTTTTTACATGTGCTAGAAGATGATTTTTTCAAACCCTTTACTTATTTGAGTAATTTCATCTCTTATATGTGATATAGACTAGGAAACCAAATTCTTTTTATTGATATAGTTAATGATATTGAGAGAATCTCCCTCAATACAAATGAATCAGAAACCCAACTCAAGAGCCACCTGTACCCCCCACAAGGCTACTAAATCTTCATAGAAATGATTATATTGGAAGCCCATGCTTCCTTCATAATCTAAAATAAAATCCCCATGATGGTCCTAAATTACACCTCCACCTCTTGAAAGCCCAAGGTTTCCTTTAGAAGACCCATTAAAATTGATTTTTACCCAACTTGGTTGAGGAGCCAACCATCTTACCAATTTTCTCAAGGATAGCTTGTGATCCACCAAAGGAATATTGTCAAGGTTAATCTTCCATGCTTTATCAATGATTTCCTCAAATGACAAGAAAGGATTCCTTTTTCCCCATCTTATATTTTTGAAATTTTTAGATAAGAGGGAAAAGATTTTGTTAGATACTATGATAAATGAGCTCTTCTTGTCCCTAAAGATTTTGTTGTTGCGTTTCTTCCAAATTCTTCATAGAAAATGAAGTAAAGCCAAATTACAAATCTCCTTGAGTTATTGGTTAACAAAGGGACAATACAAAGCTTTCCAAGCCTCCAATAGAGATGAAAGAAGGACCCAATAAACTTTGAATCTTTGAAGAAAAGAACTGGAAATTTGGAAAGAAAATATACAGTCAAGGAAGATATGATTAATGGATTCTCAAGAATTTTCACATAGAACACACCTATTAACCACATAAATACATATTTTACTTATATTGTCCAATGTAAGAATTCTATTTTGGACACTCAATTGGATAAAGATGTTGATTTTTGGAATAAGAGTTTTATTCTAAATCATACTCAAAGGATTTCCTCTATCTATCAGAGTTTGAAGATTCATATACCTAGAATTAACTTGATATATTCCATCTGATGAATCAATATAAATTAATTCAACCTCCCTCTATAGATTCTTAATATAGTTACCCTTAAGAATATAATTAAGATAAAAAATAATAGTTGATGAAACAGTATTAACATTATCAAGGGTTAAATGTTTCCACCTTTTTTTACCATCACAAAACTATATATAATCGACCACCATTTCCCCAAATATAGAAGATATTGAAGGACCAACATGATTCCAAGGAAGAAGAGTCTCAAGTGAATGGTTTAGAAGCCAAGGATCCATACAAAATCTAATGTTATGACTATTACCTAGCTTCCACTTATAGCCTTTGAGTAAATTATCCCTATTCTTGGAAAATAAATTCTAGATTGTAGAACCTTTGATAAAAATAGGCTCAGAAAGGAAGGATAAAGGAGAATTGTAACCAAGATATTTGACACATAAAATGCTTGCCCAAGGATAATGTTGTTTGAGAACTTTACAAAAAATATTAGAAACTAATGCTTTGTTCATAGAGGAAAGATTTATAATACTAGCCCTTTAAAGGATTTCAAATAGCATATTTTGTCCCAAGAAACCAAAAGGAATTTATGAATGCCCTCCACACCCATCCATATGAACCTTTTTTGAATTTTTGTCAATTTTTCCTCTATCCATTTGGGCATTTTAAATAGAGACATAATGTAGGTAGGGAGAATTTGTAAAACACTTTTGATGAGAAACAATTTACCTACCTAAGAAATAATAGCTCCTTTCCATCTCAAAATCTTCCTTTGAAACATTTTGATTAGAGGGTATCAAAATTCAAATTTCATTTTCCCCTTAAAAAGAGGCATACCTAAATACACCAAGGGAAATTCCTTGATCTAAAAATTTAGAATATGAACAATCTTTATTTAATGGGGAATATAAACGTATTGATAGAAAAATAAATAACTTTTGGAGTAGTTTCTCAATTGTTTTGAGATAACTTCATAATTATCTAGAATTAACTTAATTTCTTTAGCCTCCCTTATCAAAGCCAAAGCCAAAATGATCATGTCATCATCAAATTATTGGTAAAGAGAAGGAAGATCCCTTGACACTGGTTTAAAACCCTTCAAACTACTCTATTAAACCACATTTAGAAGGTTTTTGCTTAGAAAATATGCCATCATAATGAATAAGAATGGAGATAAAGGATCCCCTTGTCAAATTCCTCACTCACTCTTGAAAAATCCTATTGAAAATCTATTAATAATAATTGAAAACATTGTTACTGAAATGCTTTTGTAAATCAACCTTTCAATATGCTTATGAAAACCAAATTTATTTATAATGGAATCCAATAACCTCAAGTCCACTCTATCACAAGATTTGGCCATATTAGTTTTAAAAATCATACCTATTTATTTGATTTCTTCCATGGAATATACCGTTTCATGAACAACAATATACCATCCTAGATTTTTCTTCCTAAAACATATCCACCTTGATTAGAAGAAATAATTTTATTTAAAAGTGGCTTAATTTGTAGAGCCAAATTTTTTTTAAAGATTTTATAGACATAATTACACATGATGATTGGCCAAAACTCCTTGAATTGTGAGGCCCCTATCTTCTTGGGAATAAGAGAAATAAAATTATTATTAAGTTCTCTGAGAAGTCTATTGGAGGAAAAAAATTCATCCATTATTGCCCATAAATCTTGCTTAATAATATCCAAGTATTATTGATAAAAATCCATAGGAAAGCCATCTGGTCCTGGCGCTTTGTCTTTATTCATTAAGAACATTATTGCCTCTATTTCTTCTTCTATTGCATATCTCAATAAACTGACATTATCCTCGACAATAATAAGAGTTAGGACATGTTAAATAATTTTTTTGGTCAATTCTTTGATAGACATTGAGTTGGGAGCAAAAATATATTTGAAGAAACTCATTGCTTTCTCTTTAATTATAACTAGATCAATATCAAGATTCCCTTGATTTGTATTATGATCTCCCTCATTTAACCAAGTATCCCTTGATTTTTGTCTCCAAAAATATTCCTCTTGATTCAAAATGAAATGATAATCTGACTCTAGTTTATTCTCTCGCTGAAGTAAATTTTTTCTAAAGCCTTGGACAATAATATAATATTCAAAATAAGTCATCTCAGATTTAATATTATATTTTTGGTGGATGATATTTCCAAAAACCTCATGATTCCAAACATGAATTTTACTTTTGATATTTTTTAATTTATAAGCAAACTTAAACATAACTGTACTAGAGGCTTGCACAATCCACCATTCATTTATTATTTCCATCAATTATGGGTGAGCAAACCACATATGATCAAATTTGAAAGGAGTCTTATGAGTTTTGAAAATAGTAAGAATATTAAGCCCCAAAAGATTATTATTTGATACAATCCTAGGGAGAGAAGATTAATATAATATATAAATGCTAAACCAATCTAGGGAAAAAGAGCTTGATCTAATCTTGTTTGAATAAGATTATTACCAATCCTTTTAATAGACTAGGTGAAAGGAGAACATTTTAGTTCAATATCAAACAACCCATTAACAATAATAAACTCATACAAATCCTCCATTCTATAAAATAAATATTGGACAACCCTTTTCTTTTCTGCAACATAAACTGGGGTGTTGAAATCACCCACAAACATCCATTTAAAATATTTACAGGTATTTCTGAAAGACACTAGTTCCAATCATAATATTCTCCTACCAATAATCATGTTCAGTGAATATTGTTTAAAGTATCTATTAAAAGGGGGATGAGGTGGGTGAACTAGTATACAAAAATGCACATTTAATACCAAAACTATTCCATCATTCATCAACTTGATCTAGTAACATAAGCATGAAAGCACATACATTCAAAGCATGAACAAGAGCATACATCACATCAACACAACATCTATGTGGGAAACCATCTTGGAGAATAAAACCCATTGAACCCTATAAGATTTAATATAATCCTATAATCATAGGATCCAATTTAGACTAGCTACAATTGATCAAGGAACTATCATCCCTTATTTTAGTGAGTCTGCAATCCCACAAGGAGCTACTACACCTATCTAGCTGAGATACCACAACAACTATAAATTTAAAAAGATTCACCTTGTAAGGAGGATACAAAAACATATATGTTGAGATGACACAACAACACATATGAACACTTCCACCTTTAAATTGATTTTTTCAACACTTGATGATGGACCTTTGATTAACACTCTTCACCTTTGCTCACACTCAATATTCAAATATGTAAGATCACTATTATGACATCATAAATATGACCTATAGGTAATATATATCATTATAAACATACTCTTCCCTTCAATCCATCCACTAGGAATACACATCCATCACCTTGCCTTCGCTCACCATACACACTCTATCAAATAACCTCTTGAGCAAACTCACTCATTCTGCCTCTTCTAGGCTTATTAGGTCTTTTGACCTATGTGATCACCTTAATCACCTTGTTTATACAATCATGTCTTCTCTTATTCACTCTCTTTTTTTCCTCATTGACATATATCTTCTCTTTAAAAGTTTATCTCCTTCACTTGGGTCTTCATCCATAATAAGAACAAATATGCCAAATAGGCTTTGTACTTATACCATGCTCTGGTATAACCCATATTGGTCAACCAAGATGCTTGCCACACTTTTTATACATTGAAACATGTCATCATACATTTTACATGTAAGAAACACATACTCTATAGGTCAGATAGTGCCTCATTACCCCCAAACCACCATTAGGTCTTGGTGAGACCTAAAATCATTAGGCCTTCATACTCACACATTGCATGTGAGAATACGTGAACCACCTTAATCCTTTATAAATGATTAAAAAATATTAAAAATATTTCCAATATTCATTTTCTCTCTCTTACATGAATCCATTACAACTGGAACACCAAGTCCACACTTGGACCTACCAATTAGGTCTCCTAGTTCTTCAGGTCTTTATACACAAAAAACATAGTATCAAACTTCTAAATAAACTAATAAAATATTTCACATGTAAATATGATTATATTACATAAATTAAACCTTCATTACATTATATATAACTACATGTTATTTATACACATCAACACATGTTCTAATAACTCAAAATAATATACACAAAATGACTAGTTAGACTGGTCATATACAGTCAAACTATTTTAACTTTTCATATCTAATAAAAGATATATCATGGTAAAAAATGAATTATAATAATAATTAGAGACTCATAGGACATATATATTCTCATTTTTTCTTCAACTATGATTATAACACCTTCAACTTACCTTTGCAAGATGGTCACTCAAACTGCCAGTGCATTCAACAAACACAATCAAATTATATGTCTTTGTTCATAAAAAATATCAATTTTTCAAACCTCCAAAGATCATAAAAATAATATAAATGATTCAAAAATACTTTAAAATATCTATGACATTGTAAAATATCTAAACATCATCAAAATAAGCACAAATATTCTTCTCGTGTTACCTGTAGTACATAGTCAAACACATAGTAAACTTTGGAACTTCATATATTTAACCATACATAATTTAATATATTAAAATTAGGTTCAATATATGTGCCATGGATTCCTCTTAAAATTTTATTTTTATATCATTTTTGAATTAATCTTGGATTGAAAGTTATGGATAAAATACATAGCACTAGTTTTTCCCTTTGCAAAATTCAAATATTCAAATGCAAACAATCACAGTTAAAATTTGACCACTTTGCTCAAATTTCATGTCCTAACTATTTATATTAATCATGCACCATCGATCTCAATTTTAATGAACTTAACCTTTACCAATTTTCACTCATCAATGGATCTTCATCTTGACTATTTGACTTAATGTGCTTCGTTGATCTCCTGTATGTAGCTCAGTCTTTATCTGTGTTAAACATTGGACACCTTGAAATAATCTCATTCAATGCAAACCATTAGTATCTATCTATAAAAATACCCACTCATGATTATATCTTGGAATAATATCAATATTTATCTTTTATTTATGTTAAACTTTGAAGACTTGTCCTCATCTTACTAATTCTTGACATCTTAGAATGAACATGCTTCATTGATCCTTTTGTAAAGAGCTCAGTCTTAATCCAATTTAAGAATCAAACACTTTGACCTATTTGAATTGATGTACACCATATATCTTCATTACATTATTTCCCATGAACCATTATATCTCCATATGGTCATGATCTTTATCATCATGCAAAATACACTAAGTATGGGGACCATTGCTTATCTGCCTAGATGGCTAACTTTGGACCTCAATAAATTTTGTTGCACTTAGATGCATAATATTAAATTTAATAAAATATGATATCCTCACATATGATAATGTAACCATATATAAATTTTCTCCTCAAAATGTTTCATATGCAATAAATAATTCCATTAATCTTCTCACTCAATTTTTTTCTACCACAGAGCCAACTATGTGAAGAAATATCTAGAAGGCTAACTCTGCACATGCATATCTTTTGATGCACTTCATTGCATGACCTAAAAATTAGCATAAATAAACTAATAAATTTTTTTAATAAACCCATATTATCATTTTCTCATCTCACCTTCACATGTGTAAAATATAACAAAATAAAAATGCCTACTCAGCTTTTTTTGCCACATTGCAAATTGGGCTAAGTATGCAAAAACACTGTCAAACTACTTGAGACCCTAAATTTGTACTTGCATATATTATATTTCAACTCATCACATGACCTGAAATTTTGAGCATGTCAACTAGGCAAATTTTTTATCATAACCATATGACTAACTCTCCCTGAATCATCAACATGTAGCAATGGTGATGTCATCAAATTACTTACTCAGATTTTCTTCTACTAGACCCAAAATGTCTAGATGAAAACAATGATCAACCAAATGAAAACCAATCATGTACACAAAAACTCAATTCATTCTTTAATTTTTATATGACCCTTTGCACATCCTTAAATCACCATACTCATCCCTAAACATCTCTAACCATGGCAAAATTGAAAATCAACCAAGCATACTAAGACAAGCATATTTCACACTTTGTCATTGTCACCTAGACTATCAAGGCACTTCATACAATCACCTAGACACCTTCATGACATCATTATGACATCATGAATAACTCTTCAACACATATATATTTGAAATAATCCAAGATACATCCTATGAAAGATCAATAAATAAAACTACTAGATGGTTTCTATTTTCAACAAGGATTTCACCTTTAACTCTTTTTTCATCCCAGAAGATAGCAATACCCTCAACATTCCCTCTAATCCTACACTATAAACTAAATATTCCTTCCAAATTTGATTTTTTATTTCTTACAAAACGTTACTATCCATTTTTATTTCTTGAATAACAATAATAGTTGGTTGATTAGTGATCCTCATATCTCTAAAAACTCTATGTTTGTTAGAATGGTTTAGAACCCTAATATTCCAGGATATGACCTTAATTGATCTTATTTATTCTACTTCCTAATAGATTCTCTACTTAGTTTGAGCTTAAGAATAGATTGATAACCATTGGCTATCTCATTCTCATTTTTAATCTTTCTTGTTTTAGATGATGAATATCTTCCTTTTTTATTATGCAGTCTTGTATCTACTTGCATCTTATACCCATATGAAATAATATACTTCTCATCCATAACATAATCAAATTTAAAAATTGGTGATGTAGAATTTGAAGATATCCTATTAGAAAAATCCTTTTTATACATTTCTTCATTTAACCTCAAGTTGTCCTGATCTAAGTCAAAAAGAGATTATTTTACTAGTGAAAAAATTGTCAGGGAAACATCTCCAATTTTGCCTTCCTCCAAAATTTTCAAACATTGGAAAATATTACAAGCCACCAAATAAACAAAATGAGTAGAAGCATCTTCAGTATTTTGAAGCTTTGTAATCTCCTTATCCATCTTATAGACTCTTTGTTTACTTTGTTCTAGACTTTTAATTGATAAAGGACTATTTTATCTTCCTTCAAACACTTCTTTAGAATCTACTTGTACTACCTTATTATCCATTAAAGATTTGACAATATATATTGTAAATATTTATGCTAAAGCTAACACATTACCTGATGTAGAAGTATCTTGGATCCCCATAAAAATTGGAATGTTTTCCTTTAAAGGAAAGTGTGCTTGAGAGAGATAGGATGAAACTTCAATGGAATCTCTTTTAAATCAATATTCAATTTCCTCATCCATGTATTTTGATCCTTTTTTAAAATAAAATCATTACCCTTTTTTTTATAAAGGAGGGGAATTTTTTTGTCATATGTCCTAGATTCCTGCATCCTTCACATTTTATTAATGAGTATTCGCAATCAATTTTTTGAATACTTTCTCCACTTGAGGAATTAAGAATAAAAAATGGAGAAATTATTGATCCATTCTTTCATTCACACATAAACATGCATGCACCAAGTGGGTTCTTGATTTTATAGTTGAATCAAAGGAAATAAGATTTCCAAATGTTTTTGCTATATTGGTAAACAAATCTTCTTCTTAATATTCAAGAGGAACCCAGGAAGCCTCACCCAAATGGGCATCTTATAAATATCTTCTTGATCAAGATTAAAGCCTACTTTTCATTTTTTTTAAAGTCTAAATTTTCTCATAAACCAAGGCCCACCTACTAAGATATGTGCACTTGTTATGAATAAACCTAAAATTAATATGGAATAATTACACAAAATTGCAAATAATAAGATCTATAAATAGATATGTAAAAATAACTTAAATAAGAAAAAATGCATAACAAATAGAAGACTAGATTTAACATGGTTCACCCAATGTGGGCTACATTCACCAAAAAACACTTGCTCAAATTTCATTACAAGCCATGAGAGTATAATCCTCTCTCAGATTAGTCTTCTCACAATTACAATGCATAAATATTATTTGGAGCTACACTTTACAAACCCTCTTGAATTTGTACCTAAATTCACACATTCTATCCTTTATTTTCATTAGATTAGTTCTAACATTATCATCATAATGATAATAATATGATCATGTATTACATGTAGTACATCTATATATATAACTATCAATAGCATATCTTGATAATACATCATGGTTTGACACTCACCTATAATGTACATGTGTTTACCTATAACACATTATTACTCACCTGCATCATACAAATTCTCAACCATATCGCCAATGCTCTCCTACATCAATGATGCTTGCCCTTATTGACGATGTTGGTCTGCACCCCATACTAGCATTCATCTACAACCCATGTTAGTGTTCACTTGCACCCTATGCTGATGTTCACCCAGAGTTACACTTGATGCTATCATTTTCCCAAAGATGCACTTGATATCAACATTCATCTGCAAAACCCAAATGTTCATAAAAAATACACTATAATTTGGAAATAGTCTCCACAACATAAAATTCTCGCACTTGGAGACTAATTTCTTTTGAGTAGGTTCCTTAACCCTTGACTATCATCTGTGAAGGCCAACCAAAACTGAACATGACTTTAGTTTCTCCCTTATGACCACTTTGGTCATCATTTCTACATGATTTTAACTTATATTAATATCCTACATATTTAAGTTTTCTTCCTCTAAAGCTGTCCTGATGTAATGGTACCTCAACTATATATGTTTTGTACTAGAGTGTAAAGCAAAGATATTTGTTATATGTATAGTGTTATTAATATCACTATATAGCTTCCCTTCCTCCTACTTATACCCTAACTCTTCAATCAAATACTATAACTAAATCATTTATTTGCTTGCCTCTATGGTATCAACATATTCAACCTCTATGGTTGATAAATACATAAGTTTCTATAGTCATGAAATCTAGCTCACCATTATGTCACCTATAGTAAATACATATCTTATTGTGTTCCTCCTGCTATCTAAATATCTAGACATTTTAAAATACACCATAGCTTAAAATTGTTCCCATGGCCCCTCTTAAATACCAAAGGATCCACTTCATCACATACCCAATCCTTTCTCAGGATTCTACCATGAACCAATCATAACTCCCACTACTTGAAACTATCTATTTTAGTACATCATGGCTCTATGAGGCTTCTCCTACTCCTAATTAATATGATACACAAGCCAACCATCTTATCCTCCTCTGTAGGACACTCTAAAAAATAACTTACAACCTCAATAAGTGGGATACTTCACTTCTTTACTTCCATGTCCACTATGCATCTCCATCCTTGGTTTTCTCCTTCATCTCATCACCTAAGCCATCTTACCATTGATCATGTTGGGGCTTGAAACCAATATGTCATAAACACATATCAAAATCCTCTTCTAAACCTTGGCTCTCCATGAAAGTATTCCTGTATCACATTAGCATGCCTATTAGAACCCATGCAGTCTTCAATTCTACAAACTATAAACTCTGACTCATCCTCATATCCCTTTGGCTACTCCTATCTCATCATGAGACCACCATGTAGTAAATGATGTCAAAGAGACATCCCACTACTCTAACTCTTGAATAGCAATAAGTGCTAAACACACTCATAATAGTAGTCTACATTTAGAGAGAAGAACCCACATAAATCAACACTTAACTTCTACATGTAGAAAAATTCTACTCACCATGATCAACATGGTACCGATAAAGTTATTAAGAAGTCATCAAACTAATTAGTGTATCACAAAACCTACCAATTTTTTGAGCCCATAGTCAAACTACATCTTACTTTACTACATGTTAAACTAGACTCATGTGTAGAGTTATTCCATGCATCAGTCCATCGGCTACTCACTACAACCACTAAACACTTCAATAAATGCATCTTTGAGTATTTTATAGACTCAACACCAACCTTCTTATTCCATGGAAACTCAATTCAACAACTTTTTCTTCTCCATCAATCAACTACAATAGGTATAGAATTAATTTTTTGGTACCTCCTCCTCTACATGAATTTCTAGAACTTATTATCCAACAACATATGGTCAGTAGGATACCACATCATGCACCTCTTCACTAGCTAAGAAACCATAACAAGGTCATGCCTTGTTATCACCATCCATCTGCACCAATAGAGACTAAAGGTTTCAACTAGTTATAATTGAGAATCAAACCAATTCTCTAGCAACTTTAACATGTAGACAAGCTTCCCTACACAAGCCATACCAAACCAATGTAACTTCTTAAAATCTCCCTAATCTTGCCAACCCTCAACAAGAAGAAGAGGAAAAGGGTTCCTGATGATCAACCTATTTAAGACTCTACAAAATCATCAAAGCCTAAGTTAACCATCAAACTTCTTCCAAAATAGTATTGATGTTCTGAAACAAGATCCAAACAAGTGAAGACAACTCTTTAGACCAACCATCTTAGGTCAAATAATAGAAATGAAGCCCTTACCAAGGGACTCATGTCTGGAACTAACTTAATGTGATGATCAATTATATTCTTAATGATAAATAGGATGATATGTCCTTGAGCATACAACTTGGATATGAAGAACCCACCTCACATTGATGGGAAAAAGGAACTTACTACTCCCCCTCAATATCCCAATTGCTAAAAAACAATGTAAGATACATTAACTCCTCACAAATTCATACACTCTTCTACATACTCAACTAAACACCCCTTCATCTTCCCTATCCATCTCCTCTACATAGTATTCATCATGCACATATACAATAGATCCAACACAAAATATCTATAAGATGGGGGAAAACTATCATTTTACCCTTTCAAATAAATATTATCTCAACACTAATGGATGGCTTGTAACTACTCTAATTGAATTTGCACCTTTAAAGGATTAGAGGCCAAGATTTCAAGTCTAATTGGTTGACTCACAATTTCAAGACAACTCGAGTCTACAAGCAAAGTAGTTTTTAAACATAGATAACCACCTCCAAAATAATTAACCCAACAAGTTACAACAACCATCTCTGGACCCAAGCTTCACCTAGCATTGAGCCCCCTAAACACACACATCATCTACTCACACAATTCATCTAGATCCTCCATCTAAACTGTAAACACCCCTTATCACTTTGAATAATCTCTATTATATTGATTCCCACCACATGTCCAACACCTCAAACAAAATTACTTCCTACTTGATTCTATATTCTATGACTTCTTCTTGCTACCTTTGGATGTGCTTCAAGACTTTTGAAATCCTTCTGATGACTCTAGAGTAATCTTCCTTCCCTAGTCACTAGTTGGCTTCCTTGAAGACTTACTCAACTCCTAGCCAATGCCTCCACCCATGGATGTACAAGGGCCCAAGGTGATTTTGGATGAAAAATCATCTCTAAGATCTAAGAGATGATCTGATACAATAATTGATTTATTAACTTTGGACACTTCATGGTGATGGAGCTCCACTTGAGCCCATGATTAAAGACCATGAATAAACTAAAATAATTTATCTTCCTCTTGACATGTTGGTGACTTACAACAAAAGGCTCTAGAAAGAATTGATCTACTCTCTCATCTCCCCCACTTTATTCAATTGACTTAACTTGATCCTAGCCAACCATGCTATATTCTCAAGTTGTAACTAATCCCTAAGGGCTCCCTTTAGATCCTTATAAGATTCCAACTTCCTCATATAATTCCTTGATGTAGTATCATTAGCCAAGGTTCTATACCAAAACTTTGATGTACCCATGAGGTACCTTTCTATAGCACACACTTCTTGTGCATCTAATAGTCCCCATGAACTTGCCAAATACTCCTCCATGTCCCACTCATCATAACACTTTGGTTATTTCAACTTGGGAAGCTTCAAGACTATATAAGAACTGGACCCTAAAGCTTTCATTAGAATCAATACCATTGATAGATACAAATTCACTTCATCTTGTAATTTATTCTAAAACACCAAGCTCTCTTCTAACCTTGTATTAAGTTATATGATCATCTACTCCATGGTCTCCACATTCTCCTTGAGCTCACTAAATATCATACCCACATGGTCCTCCATCGATTGGAACCTGGCACTAACTTGTTTGATAATTCCTTCTTCCATAATAATAACTTTTGACTCACTCTTGTGGAATATGACACCACCTTCACCTTTATCTTAAACCTACTTTCAACCTCTACTAGCCATATTTTTGAGAAACATCATGGATAGATATATTATCATCAATCATAGCTCCCACTTGAACTAATAACCCTTCATGCGATTTAACACTTCAGCCAATACAACATGAAACTCGGATACCAGTTGTTAGGAATAAACCTCAAAGTAATGCAAAATAATTCCACAAAATTGCAAATTATAAGATCTATAAATAAAGATTCATAAATAACATAAATAAGAAAAAAATGCACAATAAGGAGAAGACTAGATTTATCATGGTTCACCCCATGTGGGCTACATCCACCAAGAAACACTTTCTCAAATTTTATTACAAGCCATGAGAGTATAATCCACTCTCAGATCATTGTTCTCATAATTATAATTCACAAGTATTATTTGGAGCTATGCTCTATAAACCCTCTTGAATTTATACCTAAATTCACACATTCTATCATTTCTTTTCATCAGAGTAGTTTTGACATAATCATCATAATGATAGTAATATGATCATGTATTACATGTAGCCTATATATATATATATATATATATATATACAACAATTAATAACACATTCTGATAATAAATCATAGTTTGATGCTCACCCACATTATACAAGCATTCACCCGCAACATACTATTGCTTGCCTACAACATGGTGTTGTTCACCCACATTATATTGATGCTCACCCACATTGCACTGACACTCACCTACATCGCCGATGTGCACCTTCATCAAGGATTCTCACCTACATCACCAACACTCATCCATACCTCATTGCAATGTTTATTTGCATCCCATGCCAACATTCACCTGCACCCCATGCCAACACTTTCTCAAAATTGCAACTGATGTAGGCATTTGAATAGAGATGCACCTGATGTCAACATTCATCTAGAGAACCCAAACATTCATCCATAATACACTATAATTTGTAAATAGGCTCCACAACATAACAACACTATCTTCATTATTGGTACATTTGATCAAAAAAATCATTTCTAAGAGAAGAGATATCTAAAGATCATATTAGATTCTAATGGATCCTTGCCTAGGCCCTAAAACATTTTATATTAAGTCATGACCCTATAAATTTACCCACCAAACAAGAATACCATTATAAGGATGCCTTGTTTTTCAATCCATCTGGCACTAAAATATGAAAAGCTCTTACATATTTTAAAATGAGTAGATCTATACTTGAAAAAACCTCCTTGTATTCACCAATCTTTCCCTTGAACTTATCAACCCAATAAATTTTATTGGGGATTACCAAATGGTTAGATAAGGTCAATGGTTCTAGTGTATTCCCCACCTAAAAAACTTTGCTAAATAACTAAGCATGACTGATCTTACTATTTGCAGAGATACACCAATAAACCAAGGGATTATGTGGATAAAATACACTTTTCAATCTCTCCAAAATCAACACCTCTAACCCACCTAGGTCCCCTTCACCTTTGCCTTCCACTTCATGCTCCATCAAAACCTAAATGCTTCAACCTACATGTTTTTCCTTAGTTTTCTTTTCTTAGAGTTTTTTTTTTGTTGATTAGAATACTTTAGACTCAAATTTCAAACCATGTTAACATTAATAAAGCTCATGATAATAGATGGCATTTCAATCAATTATTCTAAATTATCATCACCTAATTTCAAGTCCACTTCTAAGTTCCAATGTCAACCAACACTATCAATAGGAATCATCAAATCAAACAAGAAACAAGCACATCCCAAGAATTTATTATTTTAAATATTAATAATAATATTTAAATGCTCAATTCAATCTCAAATTTAAATTATAATATTTTTTTTACTTAATCTACCCTCATTTGCCCATGTGTTACCACAAAAATAGGTTTCCCAAAATCAACAACTTAGTTTTAAAAATTATCAAATTAAAATCATGAATAAAAAACAATCCTTAATTAATAATATTAAAAATATACATACCATATCTCAAGATTTAATGAAAGGGGAATTAAATGAAATACAACATGCAGTTTGAAATCTTAACAATGAATTTATGAATCTCTAGAGATAGATATGAAACATAGAAAGAGAGAAAATGTACTAAAATTACACATATGATAGGTTCAATTGCCAAAAAAATTTACCTAACAACCCTGATCTATCACCAAGTAGATTCTTTGAAATCAACATCTATGAGGTTACTTTACCTAATTAGTGTAGAGTACAAAACATTACTTATCATGGCAAAATTTATTGTATTTATTTTTGTAATTCTTTTGAAAATTTGAATAAAGGAATGGAAGGTTATGAGGTAATTTCAAATTATATTAACTTATCAAGTCCTTCCAATATATCTTCCACATATAGTACAACCATGATGTTGAATACATTTAGTTTCCAAAACCAATATGATAATAAGCATAAGGAAAATACAAATGAATTACGTGATTTTAAAAAATATCAAAAAAATAATTATGCATTAATAATCAAGGCACATCAACATAAACCAATCATGAATTCTACACCATCAAATAATAGTATCCTTCCTCTTGATCCTAAAGTCAAGAATGACCCCCCAACCCTGAAAGGTAGTGCCCAATGACCTATTACTAACACATTTCCTATCTTAAAAAAATGTGGTTATAATATGGATGGGCATATGAATAAAAATAAGGAAAACATTTTGATGTATTAATTAAACCATAATACAAGGTAATGAAACTTACTAATGAAGTCAATGACTTAAAAGCCTTTCTCAAACAAACATAGAATTTCACATATAAATTTAGTAATACATAAGACCAAAAAATGAGGTTCATCCATTCCTCCTCACTATTATAATTTTTTGGACAAAATTACATAATGTTTTGGTTGATTTAGTAACCTTAACCAATGTTATGATAGATGGTTTTTGTAAAAAATATGGTCTAAATCCAACAAAAATTGATATGATTATAGTCAAATTAGATAAATATGAATTAAATGTGGTTGATGAGCTATTGGATGTTCACAAGTAGTTAAGATTTAGATCTAAGATAATATAATACATTAACATACATGTGGTAGACATTATTAAAGCACATGAGATGTTATTTAGTTGTGATTGATCCTAAATTATCAATAGATATATGTCAAATATTTTTCACACATGGTTTACCAGAGAGAATTGTATCCACTAATATTAAATTAGAAAGAGAACCTAAAATAGAATTCATGATCACTAATTATAACACAAAAAATGAAAAGTGAAATTTGTTTCATTAGATATTGGAATCTACACTCTCACTACCCAATATAATGTTAGTGGAGATAAACAAAATGATTCCCTTGTAATTTAGAAACTTCACTTTGATGGGGCCCATTATAGAAAAGGATCCATTTTAGGGATTTATTTATTTGACTGTAAAGGAAAATGATATCTCATGATTATCATTTACTATTTCCTTACACTATCAATCTTGTTGAATATGAAACTCTGGTCCTTGGTTTGTTATTTTTATATAAACCATGGTGTGAAATGGATACACATGTTTAGAGATTTAGAATTGATAGTCAACTAGGAAAAAAATAAATTTATAGTGATCATATTGGATGAAGTATAAACACAAAGCACAGGACATGATTGAATCATTTTATCCTTTCAATATTGTATCCATTCCTAGAGAGTGAAATCAAATTATTGATTCTTTGGTAGCCTTTGATCCAAATTTGTTTCATTTGAATGAATCCAAGTTAATTTTTTTTAATTGATATAATTATTTACCATTATATATCTCATAATGTTGACAATTTCCAATTATTTGAGGATGACTAATAAATTTTCTAGGTCATGAATAACTCATGTGTTTTTGAATCACAAATAATAGATGAAAAGTATAAATAATTTATTTAAAGAAATTAATTATAATATGATGAGATCTTTCAGTTAAAGGAAAATAATATTAGAAAAGTAATGTTTTCATTAGTAGTAATGTTTGACTTAGACCCACATGATAAAAATTCCATAAATAAAAAATATAGTGAACAAGTGTATGTTTATTATAATTTTGTAACAATAGAACATACTCAATACAATAATATAGGCTTAAAATACTCTGAATCTAAGAAATATGAACCAAAATATCTTCTTTAACAATACAAAGACATTATTTAATGGTATTATGATGACTTGAATATCTTAGACCCAACGATCATCATTGACACTATTTGACTAAGAAGGGACAAAAACATTTTAGAAAAAAACAAAAAAAAAAATCAACCCTATGTTAGAATCCCTCACACACAAAGAAGTACATAATTTTCTTGTAACAAGAATAATTTTTTTAATCTGACACTCAACATGGGTTATCAATTTAGTTCTTGTTGTTAAGAGGAATGGAGAGATTGTAATTTTTATTTATTTTTGAAATATAAACAAAGCATCAAACAAGGAAAATTACTCATTTACATCTTTGGATGAAGTAATTAACATTGTTAGTTTTTTTGAGATGATGCATTTTATTAATGGGTTTTCAAGACATAATCAGGTTGTAGATGACAAAGACGATAGAAATAAAAAAGCTTTCACCACCAAGTAAGGAACCTTTGTTTACAAAATAATGCCTTTTGGTATAATAAATATAAGATACAACTTTCAATGTGTGATGAAATTATATTTTTTAGGTTTGGTTTGTAAATACAATATGAATTATATGGATGATCTAATAGTGTTTTGTAATAATAGGTCTCAACATGTGCACTAATTATAGAAATTCTTTGACAAATGAAAAATTTATGACATGTATTTAATTAAAGAAAAGAATATATTTTAAGTTACAAAAGATGATTTTATAGGCCACCTAATAAAAAATGATTGTATCAAAATATATCCAAAAATGACAATGCAATTTATAAAATCCCACTTTCTAATAGTAAGAAAGAATTGAAATCACTCTTCATTAAAAATAAATTTTTAATAAAATTAATTTATAGTTTTGTTGATATTATAGGATGTTTTAATGGTATGTTAAATCAGGACATAAATGTGGAATGGAAAAATGAATCTAATAAATCATTTCAATAAATTAAAATCATCATTCTTCAACCTATAATATTGGTTATTCTAGATTACTCTCATTAATTCTACACATATTTTTTTGCATCAGATCATACCATTTTAGTTGTTCTTACACAAAAAGGTGAATGATTAAGAACACCCCATTGCATTAATTTGAACAAATTTGAAAGTTGTTGAATTTAAGTATCTTATTTTAGAAAAATAAGATTATGCTCTATTCAAAATTGTGAAAGATTCATCCACTAAATTCTATGTAAAAAAGTCTAGGCCATTATCCTCAATCCTATTATAAAATTTATATTAGGAAAAAATGACCTAAGAGATCATAGATGAAAATGGATGGCAAAACTTCAAGAATATGATATAGAGTTCAAGATAGATAGATTGGTATGAAATCAAGGCCTCACACAAATCAAAATTAAAATTAATCCAAGGATCATTGTGATACATGTAGATTAGACCCATTTTAAAATAAATGATTAATATGATTGGATCATCCATTATTTTATATATGAGGCATGCCCTCCATAATTTAATGAAGATTAAATACTAACACTAAGGCTAAAATAATCCCCTTTCATGGTAAATAAAGGTGTTCACCATCAAAATAATTATGAAGGGATTATCTCCATTGCATATCCAAAAAAGAATATAAATAAAGCATGAATAATTTCCATGAAAATTTGGTAAATAGTAATCAATATCATAACACAACAACAACAAATTAATTTTATGAGTAGGTTATAACTAGCCTACAATTTTCAAATATGCACATAACCATGTAAGGACATGTCATTAATTCCATTTTTTTTTCAAAATTTAAGTTCATGCTACTATGCCCTTATAGGAAATAATTGAAGGGCATCCCTTTATTCAACGGGGATTAGATTTCATTTGTATGATCAAACCCAACTCTTATAAAGGTCACAAGTTTGTGTTAATAATGAAAAATTAATATACAAGGTGGATTGAATATATTTATACAAATAATAGTGAAAGAAAAGAAGTTACCAAGTTTTTTCAAGAGAATATAGACACAAGGTTTAGAAAACCATTTTCCTTGGTTTGTGATAATGGACTTGCTTTAAAATCCACATTATTTATTGAGTATACAATAATAAGACTACAATCGATTTTTCATCTAATTATAATATACAAGGGAATGGTGTTTTTATGTATACAAATAAAAAAATGAGTGACACAATCAAGAAGATTGATGAAAAGAGAGTTATAAAATGACATTTACTATCAAAATATGTACTATGGGTAGACTAGAATAGATACAAAGAAGTTGTCAAAGATTCATTATTCCTTCTACTTTATGGTCAAGTTTTTGAGTTCCCAAACACATGAAGGATCCATACTTAGAAATACATGGAAGATAATTATGAAACACAATCAAGACTATTTAAAATCATCCAAATGGAAGATACTCATGAAGAAGTTATTCATAAATTTAGTAAACATAAACATATAGTCAAAATATGGTTTTATAAAAGAGCTAAGGTGGAATATTTTAGAATTTAAAGCATGATATTACTTTGGAACAAATCACATGAAAAAAAATTTAACATGTAAATATTTCTCCATTATGGATTCATCCATATCATATCTAAGATATCTTCAAAAATAATGCATTGAAGCTGAAAGCCTTACAAGGCAATGATCTATCAGTTTTGATGAATGGGAAATAATTGAATCACTAATTCTTGGTTGATCCATCCTCATCCACATTAGAATGACTATGAGTTATTTTTATAATTAATATATGTTATACGTATAGTAAATAGTTAGTTATCTCTATGTATTGTTTTCCTTTCATAGTTAGTTTATTTCCATTTTGTTTTTAATTCATAGGATAATAACTTTTTTCCATATTTGTATCTAGTGAATAAGAATCATTTAGACATTTGTTTAAATAATTAAAAATAACTTTTATTTAATTTAGTTGAAACCTTTGAATGCAAGGATTTTTGTTTATTAGTAAATTTATTGAACTAAGTCATAAATATTGTGAGATGTTCGTAATTTAAGAGAATTGATTAAAATAGGGAAGTATATTACCATTTCACCTAAACCCTTCATGTTTCTATGATGATTTTAATATTTTTCAGGATTACCATGTGAATTAATAATAATTTTTTATTTAATAATTCATGATTTCACTTAAATAACAATAACATTTCTTAGAAATAATTCAATGACGACAAATATTTCCTAGACACATTTTCTAATACATCCCTTAACCTAGCTACATTGTTTCCCAATCATCCAAGATATTTAAATAAATATACAAAAAAAGATAATATTGAATTATCAAAAACAAATAGAGAGATTTTTCTCCAAGAGGGTGATTTAGTTAGTCTCCATTAGGGATATGGATGTCTGGATGGTAATAGAACAAGGATTATAGTGGATCAAGATGTATCTCCATTGGGGCTATAAACACTATGTTGGAATTAGAAAAATGACCAAGATTGATTTTTAATGAAAATATAATACATAAATAAATTGAGGAAATAAGAATAAATAAAACTAAATGTCCTTTAAATATACTTATTTAATCTACTAATCTTGAATTAAGGATGAAAACTCACTATCAGGGTAAATAAATCATTACACAAACATGTGTGACTCTTTCTTGGTGTTAAATCCTAGAATGTCACTTGATAAGACTAAAACACCAGTTCAGTTTTAAAAAAATTAAATTATCAACTATTATGCTAGTTTGTTTTCATTTCTAATAGATAATAATTTTCTCTACATAAGTCTTCATTTGTTGTGACCATCACATCTTATTTATTTTTTTAATAGGGACCTACTTTTATAAGAATATATCTTGTAAATAATTTAGCATCATATGAATATGAGTGTCTAAAACAATTATTTGTTATGATCCAATGGTTTTGTTATTTTTAGATTTGGTTTTGGCATGCTCTAATGGTTATCTCATGAAAAATCTGAATACTAATGCATGTGGGGTAATACAATTTTCAAATATCTATTTTTAAAATATTTTATCATAATTTGATATATATTGGCACATTCTTTCACTATTTGGAATAACACACATTGTAATAATTTTGAGGCCTTAAATGGATCTTTTTATTATTACACATTATTTTTTAATGTTGACTAATATTTTACTTATCCATAATGCATATTTTTACATTTTGTTATGTTTACATTAGCATGCAAGTTTTATCCATGAAACATGTAGTCATCACACTCTCAAGCACTAAATTTGAAAATTTCTATAGCTAGAAACTTATCAAAGGATTACAAGTGTCATAATTATATTTTCCATTGACCTCATAATGATCACACATCCTCATAGGAGGTTTTAAAAGACATAATTGTTTTTCATTTGGAATACAATACACATCATGTTAATAAGGCCACATGTCATCACCTCACATCTTTATACCCTTGTAGGATTCACAACATGTCACATCAAGAATTCAAACTCTGAGTATCTGAGTAATTATTAAGACACCATGTGTCACATACATAGTATTTTTTGACATAGTGACCTCACACCTAACATATAAATCAAATTGAATGAATCAAAACATACTCTAATAAATAGGTGCCTATGAGCCTATAAATATATTCCACACCTCACATTTTCATAGTTTCACAACCATGTATGGATCACACATTCAAAATAACTATGAGAAGTCTCTAAAATTTGTGTAAATATGAAGCAATGACAAAAATACATGTTAAAATTTCATTCAATATGTAGTTCATTAAAAATAAAAAATGGGACTTTAGAGTTCCATGATAGTTATGAGAATGTGAGATAACCACAAGATGTAATGTATCCAAATATAATGGACCTTGTAAACAAATAAAATTATGTAATGAAATAGATAAATATGAGGACTATGAGACTAATAAAATCATAAATCTACAATTGTATAACATGAAAAAACTCATTCTTTGACTAATCATGAAGGATGTTCTCACAACTCACATATTGAGAGAGAAACAATTAGACTTGTACAAGCAGCTTGATCAATACATGTGGATGGTTTAGGTATATCCTCCGAAAAAAATATAAATAAGAGACAATATTAAATTAATAGATGAAAATGAATTAAATTAAAGTCAAAAAGGTATCCTTCAACAATTAATATGCACAGACAAGGAAATTGGTCCCATCCTTTAGCAATTTAAAACATATAACTAATATAAATGCAATTTAGTTTCTAAAAGCTTACAATAATATTAGGAGAGAATAAATTATTTATATAGAGTACATATAAATTCCTATAACTAACTTGATTATATTAGAGAGAAATTGCATCCTAATAAATAGTAATAAAATATTCAACAAATGATAATGCCTTTCTATCTCTTTATTTATAACACACCACCAGTATTTATAGATATTGTATTCATGAGGGGTGCATTGGTCTTGGGATTTAGACATTATGGTGACATATTTTTTGAAGTGTAAATAATGATTTATTTTAAATGAGGGTATCCATTCCTCTACATAAGTTTACTACTCATATGATCTCATGGCTCTACAAAAGACTAGACTTATTTAGGAAATGACAAAACCTAAGATATTTCCCTAAATATACTTTTTTTGTAAATCATTTTCTAGTAATAAATACAAGGATGACATGGTTCTATCCTTGAATGAAAAAAATCAAGTATAATTTATAGTTGGCATGGCCATTTAAGGATGATATAAATTACCATAGCCCACAAAAACATATAACTAATCAGTTGTATCATAATATATTAATATCCATAACTTGAGGGAAATTCTAAAACATTGGTAAAAATACCATGACCATTAGGTTGATAGGGATGACATTAACAAATTTCCCTTTACTTTTCAATCCCAACATTTGAATTAACATGGAACTTATTAACCATTTATATGGATCAACAAAAATTTATCATGTAAATAAGATCTAGGTGCCCCTATTATCCATGATAATCAATGAAAATAAAAACATCACCATCAGGGAAATTATTTATTTCAATTTAAGACAACAGGCTATGGGAGTCAGGATAAAATCAATTTCTATACAATGTCATAATTGGTAGTTGGTACATGTGCTATTTTTATATTTGAAAAAACTCTAAGGTGGACCCTCACCTATAGGTCCATATTTTAATTCAAATTATCCAAGTTATGTGCACATATTTTAAGAATTTTTATATATGAAATATTTTATTTTTTTAAACCAATAGTGTACCAAGTTATTAATGAAGTGTCAATGCTATGGATTTTTGAAGATATCAAAGAAACAATCATAAACATGGGATCATATTTTTACTACCTAGATTAAACTATAATAATAAATAGAGGAGTTATGGTATCTCCTTTATGGATACCCATGTTTATTCCCAAAAAACTAGAAGAAAAAGAGATTACATATCAAATCCTCAAAAGAATTGGTAGATTGTGAAATGATAAAAATATATATCCATGGCCTCAAATCCCATAAAAAAAAGGAAAGAGTCTTTTCAAGGTTTGTATTACATTACATACAACACCAACCTATGGGTTTTCCTTCAATTTGGATGACCATGACCTCATACTATGGGATCCTAAGGAAAATTTGAAAGCATATACAAGGTCACTTAGAGGAGAGGTTTCAAAATTTTAAAATCATGATCCACACACACATGGATGGGTGTATATCAGTGCTAAAAATGATGAAGAACTGAAAAGAAAGATTGTAAATTGGAGGAATTGAAACGTAATCTCCTAATATATAATGACCAAAACAAGAAAAAAAGAGATGAAACACATATAAAAATTATGATAATTATCCATATATATATGACCATATTATAAATAATGTGTTATATGGGTTACCACCTCAAAATATTTCCAAAAAGGATAGTTAAAAATCCTTAGGTAAATGTTGACTAATTTTACCCCCAAGTCAAATTAAGTCCACCCCCATGTAATTTTTAACTTCCATAGGTCCCCTTAGGTTGAAAAATGTCTACTAGAGATCAAATAATATGTCTTGATATTAGTCACATTTATCTAGGTTATCCTTATGTTATCCTAGGCTATGTTTTGGGTCACTTTAATGAAAGTGTATGGTTCACATGAAAGGAAAATTATTTTAAATAATGTTATAAAATCTCATGTTTCATGTAAGAGTTAGATAACTATTCCATCACTAAAAACTTGTAGGGTTCCATGTTGAAAATAAGAATAAGTTAAAAAGGAAGAGTTTTGGGTAGTTGTAGGGACTTTACAATAGTCCTAGCACATGTGGAAGAATTTAGAGTGACTATTCATCTCTCAAAAACAAATATTCATGCTTATATTTCCTTGATAATCCAAAAATGGATAAAATTTTTTTGTCTCTCTCCTCGCTCTCTTTTGCAAGTCAAGACTAGTTAACCAACTTTATGCTGGTACAGATTAGAGGGGTAGAGTTGAGAACAATTCATCTAAGGGACTAAAGTAATCCTAATGATATCTCATTCCATGGAAATATTTTTTAGTTTGATGGAATATAATTCATGAACAAACTCTAATTATAATAGTAACTCAAAATTGTCTTCCCATCCCCAACACCTGTAGGTTTTCTCATCCGTTACATTAATTTGATAATTCTAAACATTGTGTTTGTTTGGGAAGAGCATGATATTCATTATCATGTTTTACTAAAGTTGTTTTTCACATGTAATTTGGGAAATAACATATCCTTGTGCTGGAAGTGTATATAGTGTTCTATAAGGTATGTTTCCACAGTTACAGATTTATCTTTATGTAGTGACTTTTTATCAAAGGTAGTGCACTACTGTGTCTCTCTTCCTAAAACATGGAAAGTAAATTTCTCCATGGTATCATATAATTGAAGGATTAGGATGTTATTTTAAGTGAGTTTATCAAGACCATAGGTAAATATTGAGCATACCTTCCAATATACACAATCATCTGCAGTCATGTGAAGAACATGGAAGGTCATTCAAAACCCAAGGCACATGTGATATTCCATCTCAAGACTTGGATGTGATTCCCAAGTCACTCAAAGTTCATATAATAGTTATAATAACCCCCAAAATAATGTATGTAGTTGAAAATTTTATAAAGTTGTTCAAAGGGAACATTTACTTTAATTTCTCCAAGTAAGGGATCCTGTATCACATTTTAAACTTTGTTGGTGAAGTTTATTAAGGATTGAGTGGATTTAGTTGTTAATTCTAGTGGATCAAGCCTAGAAGTAACTTATTATAATTATGTAAAGTGTTCAAACCAAAAATAAAATAATATTGAGTTACTCCCAATTTAGGCAAGTGTTCACTATAGGTATTCAGTGATACATAGTGTTTTGAGCTCAAAGAAGCCTATGACTTGCAAACTTTTGATGCATTGGAGGTTAAGATATGAGAGCATGGTTTGAAATTATGAGAGGAGTTAAATAAGTGAGGAAAGTTATTAATGACCTCAATAATAAATTATGTGTAAAATACAATGTTCAAACCCAATTGATACCTATAAGAATAATCTTTTCTTCCTAATAGTCAACTATAGGTTACACGTTTATACAAATAATGGACTAGCCTAAATAAGGAAGAATTATAGTTAAATGATGAATAGAGGTATGAAATAAGGAGATAAAAATATTCTCAAAGGGAGTCAAAGGAATGTATTAAATTTCTCAAACACTAATAATCTCATACAAGAACCCTTTGTTCCCCTTGACGTGTACCTACAATCTAAGTACAAACTAGTACTAGCTCATGGATAACTATAATTTCTAAGTATGTAGGAGTGTGTGATGGATGGATATTGATAGGATCTTAGAGTAAAATTGATTACTTTTGTATAAGCAACTAAACATAGAATTGAAACTAGAAGTAATAAGTAACTAGAAATCAGAAACAACAAATAATAGGAGATATGAGAAACAACCAATCTATATTAAACTCTTCCAAAAGGAAATACAATGAAAAAATATCTCTCTTCTCACACCTCTCAGATGTACAGTAATTCTCCCTCAAGAGTTCACTTTCTCTCTCTCTCAATCAATTACAACCAACTCAATTACTGAATTGTTCCCCCCAATTACAATACTGCCCCATGGGTCTCTTAAATAGAATTGAAAGAAAACAATAATTAGAAAACTAGACTCAAGACTAATTTTAGTCTTTACATGCAAACTAACTGTTCTCCTAAAAATAGCAATTTTAGAAACACACAGAAGTCAGTGTCGGTCTAAAGATGACCGATGTTGGTCGACCCCTAAATGATGTTGGTTGGTTTTGATCGATGATGACTGATGCCGATCGACCCCTAACTAATGTTGGTTGGTTCTGACCAATGTTGATTACTGTGTAAGCCCAACAACCTCCACATTAGCTCATTAGTGAAGCTTTTAGCTCCACAACTCAAAAATCTCCCACTTGGAGATAAATAGCTGCACCTATACCTGTATAACAACATCCTCTAAACATATCTAGCTTGTTTCTCCCTCTTCAAGTTCAATCTTGAAGACCAACAAAATTTGAATGAATATTCAACTTCTCCTTTGTTACCAACTTTGTTAACATATCAATAGGGTTCTTATTTATATGGATCTTTTCCAGCTTCAAATGTCCATCCTCCAATACCTGTCTAATGAAGTGGTACCTAAGCTGTATATGTTTGGTTCTTGAATGAAACATTGAATTCTTTGCCAAATGAATTGCACTTTGACTATCACTGTATAATTTTGAACTCTCTTTCTCCTTTCCCAACTCTTCCATGAACCGAGTCATCCAAATCATTTCCTTGCTAGCCTTTGTGACTGCAATGTATTCTACCTCTATAGTAGATAAGGCAACAACCTTCTACAATTTTGAAATCCAGTTAACCATCATTCCACCAACAGTGAACACATATCTTGTGGTGCTTCTCCTACCATCCAAGTCACCTGCCATATTCGAATCTGCATACCCATGTAGAGAAGTATTTGACCCTCCATAGCATAAATGCCTACTACTGGTCCCTCTCAGATATCTGAGAATCCACTGAACTGCTTTCCAGTGTTCCTTTCCTCGATTGGCCATAAACTTGATGACAACTCCCACTACTTGGGCAATATCTGGTCTAGTACATACCATTGCATACATCAAGCTCCCAACTGCTGAAGCATATGGAACTCTACTCATGTACTCAACCTCATCATGTGATTTAGGACACTGTTCTTTACTCAACTTGAAGTGTCCAGCCATAGGTGTGCTTGCCGATTCTTCATCCTGCATATTGAACCTCTCTAACACCTTATTCACATAATCCTCTTGAGACAAAATCAAATTATGATTTTTCTTGTCTCTCTTAATACTCATGCCAAGGATTTTCTTTGCTGATCCTAAATCCTTCATGGAAAAAGTGTGAGCTAATTTTACCTTAAGCTCAGTATTTCCTGCATGTGTGAACCTGCAACAAGCATATTATCTACATATAGTAACAAGATAATATAACTACCATTATCTAATCTATTAAAATAAACACAATGGTCAAATTGACATTTACTAAAGCCATGCCCTATCATAAACCTATCAAACCTCAAATACCATTGTCTTGGAGCTTGCTTAAGACCATATAAGCTTTTCTTCAACCTGCACACAAGTTTCTCTTTACCTTTGACCTTAAAACCTTCTGGCTAATCCATATATATTTCTTCATCCAAATCTCCATGAAGAAATGTTGTCTTAACATCAAGTTTCTCAAGATGCAAATCCTCAATAGCAACTAAAGACAATACAGTCCAAATATAAGTCATCTTTACTACAAGAGAAAAAATTTCACCAAAATCAATACCTAGTTTTTGTGCAAATCCCTTTACTACCCACCTGGCCATATGTCTCATTTTTCCATTCTCTCCTTCCTTTAACCTATATACCCATTTTTTTTTCAGTGCTTTCTTTTTAGCTGGCAACTCAACCAAATCTCACATATGGTTCTCTTCCAAGGAATCAATTTCCTCATTCATGCCATGCTCCCACTATTTCCTTGATTCTATTTGCATTGCCTCATCAAAACTTTCTAGTTTTCCACCATCAATGAGCAACAAGTAGTATAAAAAAGGGGAATAATGAATTGGAGGTTTACTTACATTTTTAGACCTCCTTATGGGCGTTTGAGACTCATTTATAGCTTGCTATCCACCCAAATTTTCTTCTGACAGTGACCGATCCCGATCATCTCTGATCGATGTTAGTCTGCACTCGATCGATGTTAGTTCCACTTGACTGACATCGATTTCCACCTAAGCGACATCAATCTCCACCTGACCGATGTTGATCTCTGTGTTTTTCTGTGAGTGATGATTTTTACCCATGAGCTCATTTTGGATCATAACCTCTTCCAAATCAAGATTGCCCTGCTCAAAATTATTCAGCCTCTTAAGCTGATCATTATACATCACCTTCTCATTGAAAACTACATCACAACTTCTAATAATTTTGTTAGTTTCTAAATTCCACAACCAGAATCTGAAATCTCCAAAACCATAACCAATGAAAGTGCACCGCATAGATTTAGCATCCATCTTCTTTCTATTTTCTTTATCAATGTGCACAAAAGCTTCAGAACCAAAAACTCTGAGAAATGAAAGATCTACCATTTTACCTATCTAAGCCTCTTCTAAAATTCCACCATCCAGTGCAGTAGAAGGTCCTCTATTAATTAGGTAAACCACAGTATCTACAACTTCTGCCCAAAACTATAAGGGCAAACCAACATGCAACCTCATACTCCGTGCACGCTCCATTATTGTTCTATTCATCCTTTTAGCAACTCCATTTTGTTGAGGTGTCCTTAGAACCATCTTTTTCCTACGTATTCCACTCATAAAATAGTAATTGTTGAATTTAGTACTATAGTATTGACCACTATTGTCAGATCTAAGGCACTTCAATCTCAAACCTATTTCATTCTCAACTAAAGCTTTCCATTTCTTAAATTTGTCAAAAACATCAGATTTCCTCTTTATGCAATAAACCCATACCTTTCTTGTAGCATCATCAATGAAAGAAACATAATACTGTGATCTTCTAATAGAAGCTACTTGAGTTGGTCCCCACACATCTGTGTGAACAAGATCTAACTTGTGCTTCTTCTTTGTTGACCCAATTTTGAGAAACCTCACTTTCTTCTATTTCCCAAAAATACAATGCTCATAGAAATCTAGATCTATGCTTTTTAAATCTGAAAGCTTACCTTTTGACTTAAGAACATCCATTCCCTTCTCACTCAGGTGACCAAGCCTACAGTGCCACAAATTTGCATCTACATCTGAAGTAGATAAAATACAAGGAGAATAATCAGTAATACAAGTAGATAGATAAAGTGTACCTACTCTCTTACCTTTTGATAATACAAGTGCACCCTTGGAAACATTCCAAGATTCAGCTATGAGAGTTACTATGCAACCCTCATCACCCAACTTTCCTACATAAATTAGATTCTTCTTCAGGATGGGTACATGCATGAGATCCTTCAACACCCATATATTGCCATTCTACAATTTCAGCTGCACTTTTTCTTTGCCAATAATTTGAAAAGGCTCATCATCCCCTAAATAAACTTTTCCAAAATCTCCATGGACATAATCATTGAAAAATTCTCTATTTGGGGTTGCATGGAAAGAGGCACCAGAATCTAAAACCCATGATTCTACTTTATTATCCAAAGAAAATATAAGAGCATCCTGTGCAACAATACCTGTAACTTTTGTTTCTTTATTACCTTCATGCTGATTTTCTTTGTTATCCTTCAACCAACAATCTTTCTTTGCATGCCCTTTCTTTGCACAATTCCAGCAAGTTATTCTTCCATTTCTAGATTTGGATCTACTTCCCATCTTTGACCTTGATTTCCCTTGCTTGCCCTTCTCTCTTTAACTTCCCCTACTTTCAACACTTAAAGCATTACCTGATGTTTCCCCTATGCTTTTCCTATGAATTTCTTCATTCAAGATTACACTAACAACATCATTAACTTTCAAGATATTTGAAGCAGATGCAGTATTACTAACTACCATTACCAAACTATGCCAACTTGTAGGTAAAGAGCATAAGATTAAGAGAGCTTTAATTTCATCATCAAAAACTATTTTGACTGAATTTAACTGATTTACTATTGTATGGAAATTATTAAGATGACTAGATACAGATCCACCTTCCTGCATTTGCAAATTAAATAATTACTTCATAAGATATACCTTATTCGAAGTTGAGGGTTTTTCATATAAATTTGCCAATGTATCCATTAACTCTATCATTGTCTTTGCCTATGATAAGTTGGAAAACACAAAAGATGCCAGGCTCAACCTTATAGATCCAAGAACCTTTCTATCAAGAACATTCCATTCTTCATCTTCCATATCTATGGGCTTCTTTGAAACCCCACCCAACGGTAAATACAAATCTTTTTGATACAAATAATCTTCAATCTGAATCCTCCATAATTGATAATTCTTTCCATTGAATTTCTCCATTCTTAGTTTACTTTCTTCTACCATTGTTTTGCTCCCACTCAATTAGAAACCCCTGTGAGTGAATTCTGTAATCAGCAAACACTAACATGCTTAGATACCAGTTGTTATAATCTTAGAGTATAATTGATTACTTTTGTATAAGCATCTAAACATGGAATTGAAACCAAAAGTAATAAGTAACTAGAAATAAAAAACAACAACTAATAAGAGATATGAGAAACAACCAATCTGTATTAAACTCTTCCAGAAGGAAATACAATGAAGAAATCTCTCTCTTCTCACACCTCTCATATGTACAGTAATTCTCCCTCAAGAGTTCTCTCTCTCTCTCTCTCTTAATCAATTACAACCAACTCAATTACTGAATTTTTCCTTCCCAATTACAATACTACCCCATGGGTCTCTTAAATAGAATTGAAAGCAAACAATAATTAGAAAAATAGGCTCAAGACTAATTTTAGTCTTTACATGCAAACTAACTATTCTCCTAAAAATAGCAATTCTAAAAATGCATAAAAGTCGGTGTCAGTCTGAAGATGACCGATGCCAACCGACCCCTAACCAATGTTGGTTGGTTCTGACCAATGATGACCGATGCTGGTCAACCCCTAACCGATGTCAGTTGGTTCTGACCGATGTCGGTTACTGTGTAAGCCCAAGAACCTCCACATTAGCTCATTAGTGAAGCTTTTAGCTCCACAACTCAATAGATATAGTGGGAAATTTTTTTATAGTCGTGATGATACATATTTATGTGTTATCAAAATTTAGGGAACCTAACCTATAGTACTAAATGCCAAACTTAGTCTAATTAGAATATTGCATACAATCTAACATAGTCACATACTAGTCTAAGTAGAAAAGTGCAAGTTGGTTGCAAAAGATAAGTATGGATATGATAAAAACAAATTGAAGTCATCTTAAAGGCTTATTACATAAAACTTTGTGTGATCCTAATAAATAAATTAATAGGTTTCCAACCCCACATTCAGTCAACATAGATCTTGCACACAATCATTATTTCTTATGACCAGTCTTAAAAAGTTTGAGTTTTTAAGGATGTAAGAGGCACTACCAAACATTGAAAATTTATGAAAAAGGTATTTATGACCTAATAAAAATATCAATATCCTTAGTTGATTCATAATAATATGGTAAGTTCCCTTATTCTATCTCAGATAGAGGGTACTCCATAGTCAATAAGTCTATAGACCTAGAACATGAAGGGTAAATACATGAAGCACAAAGTTTAGAATTATCCTAGGATGATATATAAAGTTTCATGGGATGTTTTTATATTTAAATTAATACCTATATTAAATTAAAAACTCTATAGGTTGTCACATGTTCAAATACTCAATCTAGGTCTTTAGGCATATAACTAATCCTATACCCTAAAGATTATCAGCTTCATCTATATGACCATGAGAGATTTCCAAAAATTTTGATAAAATTTAGGGGGAATTTGAAGATAGTTTTAAACCATTTTTTTTATGGAAGTATCCCGAAGTTAGTCATTTAGGCCTATTTCCTTATCTGACCTACTAAGAATGCACTAGAAGGGCTCGAGGGTCACATTATTTTATTCACACTAGTAAAGACACTGTGTATGAGACCCAAAGGAGTTACTAATATTCTAAGGGGATCTCTAAATCAAACTTAATGGGTTTTTTATATATTTTTAATGTTAGGATTTTATGAACAATCCTTAATAGTCTAAGGCACTTATAACCCTCTCAAAACCCTTATTTAGACTTGATGGAGAATAAATGGTCGGATATGCATTCAAAGGTGGTCAAATGACTGGGGAAGTGTTTGGAAATTTATCATCACCTTATTTATCTCTTCACCATCAAATTTTTCCATATTGTCACTTGTATGAATGGACTAAACCCTAAGTTTTTTGTAAGATTTGATGTTTTGTATAGGTGCAAAAAGGAATTATTAAGTGAAAATCACTGTAATAGGTCTATGGAGACTTTTTTCCATCCCATAATGTTAATATATCATCAAATTTATGCATGAAAACCTATATACTAGACCTATTACTATAGTTAGTCTAAGTGAGATAGTGAGAAATCAATGTGACTGCCTAGTATGGAAAGTGAGAGGTGTGACAATAAAGCTTTAGAGCTATATTTGATAGATTAGAGGATAAATATGTCTTTAACAAGTGTCCTAACATCTATATAATTCATTTACATGAGAAAATATAGGTCACTCAAATAATAAGTGTGAAGATAAACTGAGTAAGGCTAATGAGTGACTGTTAGTGAGTGACCACAATCATCAAGAAAGAGACCATCAATTAGGGAGGTGCATGAGGAATGTTACCACCATTATTCCATATGCTCATGATATTAGAGATGTGTTAATGAATCCTATTTTATTTTCAAATAGTTAAATGAATCTCCCATTACTAAGGCAGTTTCAAATAAGAAGATGAAGAGTTTCTATGCTAGATTAAAGGAAGATGTCATACTTGTGATGGGCACTTGTCCAAGAGGACATCCTTATCTATTTTACACCTCATTAAATTGATATATAACTATTTTTTTTGGTTGGACACCTATATTTGTGACTCTTCCACTTATTTTCTTCTTTCTCCTTTCTAATGCTCTATAAATGCATGGCATTTTGGCAATTGTAGCAATTACACACCTAGTATGTTGAAGCCCTATTATTTTGGCACCTTGATTTTTCCTTTGAATAAGAAATATGAATTTTATTTTATCTCTCCAATATTTTTATTATGTGTGTTAAGTTGTGTAATTGGAGGTTAAGTGATGAATATGCTATCCTTGCTTCCATGTTGCCCTTTCATGTTTTGTGTGATGGATATCTCTTCTATCAAGTATTATAAAGTGTATATGTTTATTGAGCATATTTTGGAGTGTGAGAGAGACTATTAGTGTCTATTATCTAACTTTATTTTCACACATATATTTATGTGCATATAAATCTACTTCTATAATAAATACTAATGCTAGAAGGCCATAGAGTTGAGGTTAGTTTTGGTAGTCTTCATTATTAGTTTATATGAAAGTGTGCTTGTGGACTAATATTTTGGTGTATCACCTCAATAGTATAGGTTTACTTTTTTTTACCTTCTTCCCTTTTCACCCCTCCCCATGTGATTGATATAATGTAGTGTTTAAGCTTAAGAGACTAATCAAGCTAGTTAGTCATTTAACCTAGAGGTTTACCTATGATATAGGCAACCCACAAGCCTAAAGGTAATATCATGTTATCCAAATATGGGAGAGGATTGAACACCCTATCTTAGGGTGCAATATTTTTCTACAATAGTTTTGGCATGCTAGATGGGACCAAGGTCCAAAAGAGTAGAAGAATTATTAGCGTGTTTTTCTTACTATCATCTTTTGGAAGCATATGAGTAGATACCAATGACAAATAAAAATGCATCATCTAGTTATTAAGTAGATCTAGGTACTATTTCAAAATAATTTTATAAATTTTTGTGTTTCATTTGATTGATGAGATTAATATGGTTGGATATGTTGAGAATTCTTTCTATGCAGAACCCTATCAAAGTTTTTATCCACCATTTATTTAACATATTCCTCCACCATATTTTCATGAAGTTTTCCAAGAGTATTTTTAAGAAGCCTATGAATATGGATGTCAAAGAGATAAGATATATGCTATTAAATAATAAAACCAAGCTCTTAAAATGTAACATTTCCAAGAATAAATCCAAGATTTTAAGAGGTAGATTCTTGAAAATTTTCTTTCCCAACAGCCCTAGCCATCCTATCAAACTCATATACAAATTAATAAATTTTAATACCAAAGATCCTATCCTCATCCTCCTCTAATTTGACCTCAATACAAGTCCTTTCTAGTTCTTATGCCTGAACTTCTAAATTCAAAAAGGTTGATGAAGAAATGGGATCAAGAGCTTGTTTTGATGCTTAGTCACTCCATAAAGAAGATGAGAAAGAGAGTTCATTTCCTTTTGAGTAAGTGGAGGTGGTTGAATAGTAATAAAACTATGTTATTATGAAGGACTTACATGAAATGAGATGTTACATTCAATGGTGGATTGATAGGTTTTCAAGGTGGGAAAGCTAAGAAGTTGAGAGGCATTTTATAACTACTAAAGAGCCTCATAAAAGCTATGGAGGAAGTGAAAGTATATTTGAAGAACAAGTTGTCTCTCCCATCCTCAAGTATTTTCCTATGATCCATATCAGTTTGATCATATTACTATTCAATCTTCAAAAGAGCCTATCCAATCCTCAAGGGAGCCTAGTATCCTGAAAGTCCCAACTTGGAACCAAGTGATGTGTGTCCATGAAGAAAAACCTACTTTTTATTAAACTCTATTGACTTCTCTTAAAAACCCTATGTATACACCATCTTGGAAGTCCATCCAAGAGGAGTTTCAACATGAAATAGAAGTCTTGGTGGAGGAAGTGTAGGTTGAAGTTACACCTAGGGGGGGTTCAAGAAGATAATGAGAATCATGAGGTACTTGTTAAAGAAAGTGACATTTCCATGGCCCAATAGAACCTTCTCTCCCTTCAAGAGTTATTTCAAGTGTTTCTTTTCATCTCCATGACCACTCATGAACCCTCCATAACATCAGCTACTTCCTTTCCAAGCCATGAATCACTATAGAACCCTCCCACATAATCTCTTCTTGAAGGAGAACCCATATTATTGGAGGTAAACAAGGAAGAACAAACTCAATGTGTAGTAAACCAAGATTTTTAAAGTGATGGTGAATAAGAGTTCCTCATAGGGATTCCAATTTGTGATAACAAGAACAAGGAATCCTTCTAGAGTCAAGAATGAGAATATATAGATGAAGTTGTATCTATCCACAAGTGTATTGATTAAGGTATGTGGTAGACCTATCAAAATATGTT
This sequence comes from Torreya grandis, assembly GCA_037957365.1. Lineage (NCBI taxonomy): Eukaryota > Viridiplantae > Streptophyta > Pinopsida > Cupressales > Taxaceae > Torreya > Torreya grandis. The sequence continues at coordinate 1,405,636 of JARHVA010003036.1, read as the reverse complement.
CAATGAGTATGAAATCCTTAAGAATATTGTTCTTGAAAGAGAGAAAGAAGAGATTGTTGAGATGAATACAAAGTTCCTATTGGACAATCATGTATTGAGGAACATCTTGAGGAAATATATGATGACTATGATATTCATGAATATGGTCAAGATAATTAGTTTGAAGAGGATGACTTTGAAGAAGTGGTGGATCTTAAGGAGAAAGAGAGAAAATATGATTGGTTATAGCATATTAAACTATTTGAAGAACTGAAAGAGCTTTACAATGATGAAGTTCAAGTGCACAAGAAAATAGAGAAATATGTTTTCATGGAGGAAAATGCCAGGATTGGATTGAATACACAAATCTCCTTAATGATCTTTAGGAACTTGAAGTTAGTAATAAACTTGATCTTATTGAGGGTATCATAGAGGTCAAGAAAACATGTCTTGTTAAAGCACCATTGTAAGTTGTAGCTGAGGAGTCTCATGAAAAGATTGATATGGTTGAAGTGCTATAGGAATTCACCATTATAGGTGATTTATTTGAAACAACCTTGATTGTATTGAAGGTCATGCCAAGGAGGTTGGAAAACATCAAGAAGGTGAAGGCATAAAATCCCATTCTCAATTATAAACTTTCTTCATACATTCCTCTATCTCATGGAGAAAGATATGGTAAAAATTTCCACTTTGATCTAGAAAGATAAACTTATTTCAAGTTAGATTGTACATAACTTAGTTTTTATAAGTTTTACTTTTGTCTTTCCCTAAGTATTTTTGAGAAAACAAGTGTGTCTTTGTATTGTTTTATGTTTTTTTCCCCTTTTCTATTTTGTCTTTTCTGATATCTGATCAGAGACTTGTTAAGGTCAAATTTAGTGTATAGGTGACTCCATTTCCCAAGGATAGGAGAAGGCATCTAGTCCTTAGCATATCAAGCATGCAACCCCTAGGAAATTACTAAAATGTTGACTAATTTTACCCCTTGGTTAAATTAAGTCAACTCCCATGTAATTTTAAACCTGCATAGAGCCCCCTAAGTTGAAACATGTCTTCTAGAGGTCAAATATTATGTCTTTATATTAGTTACATTTATTCATGATAGTGGCCTGATCATAGAAGTAACTTATTATCATGAGGGTAAGTGGTCAAACCAAAAATAAATTAATATTGAGTTACTCCCAAGATAGGCAAGTTTTCACTATAGATATTCAGTGATGTACAGTGTTTTGAGCTCAAAGAATCCTATGCCTTGTAAACTTATGATGCATTGGAGGTTAAAATATGAGATTATAGTCTATAGGTATGAGATGAGTTCACTGAGTGAGGAAAGGTATTAATGAACTTAATAATATATTAGGTTTGAAATAAAACTTCTAATCCAAATTAACACTACATGAATCTTCTTTTCTTCCCTAATGGTCACCTACATGTGACACAATTATACAAATAGTGGACTAGCCTAAACAAGGAAGGATCCTAGTTGAATGATGAATAGAGGTATATAATAATGTGATACCTTTGAACTCAAAAGGAGTCAAATTAATGTAATACATGCCTCAAACACTAATAAGATCATATAAGAACCCTTTGTTCCCCTTGAAGTTCACCTACAATCTAAGTGAAAACTAGTACTAGCTCATGGATAACTACAATTTGTAAGTATACATGAGTGTGCAATGGATGGATATAGTGGGAAAAAATTTTATATTATTTATGATACATATTTATGTGTTCTAAATATATAGGTATCCTAAACTATAGTACTAAGCCTCAAACTAAATCTAGTTAGAATATTGCATACAGTCTAACACAGTCACAGACTAGTCTAAGTATCAAAGTGTAAGTTGGTTGGAAAATATAGGTATGGAGATGATAAAAAAAATTAAATTCATATTCAAGGTTTATGACAAAAAATTTTGTGTGATATTTTTAAATAAAGGAATAGGTTTCCAACCCCACACTTAGCCTACCTAGATCTTGTACATAGTCATTATTTCCTATGACTAGTCTTGAGAAGTTTGAGTGTTTAAATAGGCTAGAGTCACTTTAAAACATTTAAAATATATGTGAAAGGTATTAATTACATAATAAAAATATCCATAGCCTTATTTGAGTCAAAATAATATGGTAAGTTCCCTCTATTTTGTCTCCAATAGAGGGCACTCCATAGTCAATAAGTCTACATACTCAAAACATGAAGGGTAAATAGATGAAGGGAAGAGTTTGGAATTTTCATATTATGATATATATAGTTTCATGGGATGTGTAAATAGGTAAAATAATACTTATAGTCAATGAAAACTTCTACATGTGGTCACATGTTCAAATACTTAGTCTAGGTCTTTAGGACTAGAACTAAGCCTATAACCTAAGGACTATCAACTTCATCTATATGACCATGAGATATTTCTAATTTTTTTGATAAAATATATGGGGAATTTGAAGATAGGTTGAATTAATTAGCTTTTAGGGATGTATCCCCAGGTTGGTCATTCAAGCTTTTTTCCTTATCTGGCCTACTTAGAATGTGTTGTAAGGGCTTGAGGAACACTTTATTTTGTTCACACTAGTATGGAAAATATTCATGAGACCCCAAGGAGTTTTTAATATTTTAATGGGGTCTCTATCTCAAACTTAATGGGTTTTGTTTAATGTTTCAATGTTAGTATTTTATGAATAATGCTTAACAGTTTAAGGCACTTAAAACCCTCTCAAAACCCTTATGTAGACCTAAGGGATAAAAAATGGTGAAATATGCATTAAAATTAGTTAAAATTATTGGATATTTGTTTTAACATTGATTATCACTATCTTAATCTCTTCACCATCAACTTTTTCCATACTGTCACTTATATAGATGGACTAAAACCCGAGTTTTCTATGAGATTTGATGTTTTATACAGGTAAATAAAATAATTTTTGAGTTAAAATCATTGTAATAGGTATGTGGATACTTTTTTCAACCCATAATTTTCATCTCTCATAACATTTAGGCATGAAAACCTCTCTACTAGACCTACCACTACAAACAGTCTAAGTGAAATAGTGAGAAAGTAATGTGACTACCTAGTGTGGAAAGTGAGAAGTGTGATAATGAAGCTTTGGAGGTATATTCGATAAACCAAAGGACAAATATTTATTAAAAATGTGTCTCAAAACATTTTCAAGTAATTTCCATGAGAAAATATAGGTCACTCAAATAACAAGCATGAAGACAAACTAAGGAAGGCTAATGAGTGATTGCTAGTGAGTGAGCACGAGTGTCAAAAAAGAGACCATAAGTTAAAGGGCATATGAGAATTTTTACCATAATAATTCCATATTATCATGATAGTGGAGATGTGTCAAATAATCTTATGTTAGTTTCAAATAGTCAAATGAATTCCCCATCACCAAGGCAATTTTAAATAAGAAGATGAAGAGTTTCTATGCCAAATTAAAGGAAGATGTCATACTTTTGATGGAACCTTATCCAAGATGACTTCCTTACCTATTTTACACATCATTTACTTGATTTATAAATCGTTTATATATTTTTACACATGTATTTGTGACCTTTACACCTATTTTATTCTCTCTCCTTTACAATGCTCTATAAATGCATGCCATTTTGGTAATTGTAGAAAGTACACACCTAGTATGGAAAATCCCTACTAGTTTAGAACCTTATTTTTTCCTTTTAATAAGACATTAAATTTATTTTATCTATAAAATATTTTTCCTAAGTATGTTAAGTGGTGTACTTTGAGGTTAAGTGATGAATATTCTCTCCTTGCTTTCATGTTGCCCTTATATTTTTTGTGTGATGGATATCTCTTCTAGCAGGTCTTATAAAGTGTATATGTTTTTTGAGTGTATCTTGTAGTGTGAGAGACTATTAGTGTCTATTATTTGACCTTGTTTTCACCCACCTCTAGATATGCATAGCAATCTACCTCTATAAAAATTACTAATGCTAGAAGGCCATAGAGTTGAGGTTAGTTTTGGTAGTCTTAATTCTTAGTGTATATACAAGAGTGTTCTTATGGACTAATATTTTGGTGTATCACCTCAATATTATAGGTTTAATTTTTGTTACTTTCTTCTCTTTTCACCCTCCCCAACTGATTGATCTAGTGTAGTGTGTGAACTTAAGAGACTAATCAAGGGAGCTAGCCCTTTAACCTAGAGATTTACCTCTTCTATAAGAAACCCATAGGCCTAGAGGTAATCCCATATTGTGAAAATATGGGAGAGGATTCAACACCCTCTCTTAGGGTTCAATATTTGGCTACAATAGTAACATAGTCCCTTATTTCAACTCTTTCTCAATATCATCATTCTAAATAAATTAAAGCTAATGATAAACCACTTGTGGAAATGACATTGAATTTTTTTTGTAACTTTCCCTCTTTATTCTTCGATCCATCCATTAGATGATATTTCAATTTAAAATCTTCTCTAAATTCTCCAAGTAGAAGCTATGACCCTAGTTGATCCAAGTAAAGATATTCAAATTACTAAAGTATATACTATAAAATTAGCTCAAATAAATTTAATCAAGATCACAAAATTGTCTATTTTTCTTATTTCCAATCAATACCAACATAATATTTAGGTATAATTTACTTCCCTCCTTGGTAGTGTGACAATTTTACCTCTTGTATTAGTCACCATAATAACATTGGATAAAAAGTCACTTTAATGGAGGCATAAATTCAATCAATAAATTTGTCAAAATTTGATTCACTAAACACATTTACCACATCAAATATGATTATCATGATTAAGTTACCTATAATTATTGGTAATTCCATATTTAATTAGGGGAACCCAATAAAATCATGAAACTACCTATTTTTTTATTGAAAAATCCAAATTTATTCTCTTAATGCCACTCAATCCACTCCTCTAACATCACTTAAGAATACCCTTCCAATCCCATCTCCTATTCGTATAAATACCATTCAAAACCCTTCATCTAACACATGTAAGCAACCCTATCATTAATTTTACATTGGCCACTATGATCCTTATATCATGATCCACATTGGCCACACCACCCAAAATTTCTCTTGTTGGTTTGTCACATACAAAGGAGGATTGGATTAAGAGCATCCATATTTATAAATCAAAGAGTTAAAAAATGGTTATAGTCATGACACTAGAAGTTAATATTGAGTAAGATAAATATAGATAAAAAATAAAAATAGTTACTAAAAGGAAGATAAAAATAGGTGAGACTCAAAATATGTATGAGATAGAATAATAAGTGTTTATCCTAACAAGGAAGAGTAAATATAGACTAGGTGATCAAGACGAATTTACAAAGGATCTTGAGTTAGTGGTAGTAAAAAAAATAGATCTATCTAATAAATGTTTTGAAGGGATGAAATAATAAATGAGACAAATAGAGACCTAGACCAAGGCTATAGTTCCAAATATCATTGTTAAATAAGTTAAAAATTCCTTAGAATCATTATATGAAATATTAAATTATAGATTATGTTCATTGCATATTATAAGAGCTAATAATTTATCTTGGTGGGGGTTTTAGCCCATTAAGTGTGTATTTTTTTCCATTTATACTAAAAAACATGAATAAGTCTTGAAAATTGAAATATACTATTCCCAGTTGTTTAATCCATTATACTCCCAAAACTACATCTGTTCTCGCAATCGATATGACAAACATTTATGAATCTAGATAATATTCCCCCATTGAGAGATTGATATGATGATATTTACCCCCCAAAAAGAGTTTTTTTCCCATAAGAAATCACGACTTGAAAATTGGATACTAGATACATAAAGTAATTGATCTCATTACCTAATTTTATGTCAATGAAGTTATGTGTACTTCCTGTATCAGCTAAAACTATCACTTTCTTCTTATTACTATAACCCACCACTTTGAGTGTTTGTGGTGTGCATATCCCATTTAATGCATGTAGAGAGATATTAGGGTTTTTTTCCTCCTAATAATTTGCATTTTCCTATTTTATTATTGGTTCTTCTATAGCTAATTCATCTTCCTCTAAAAAATCATTCTCAATAATCATTAGTCTTTTCTCACCATTGGCACACTTATGTCCTCTAGACCATTTAATGTCACAATGCCAACATAGGTCCTTTTATATTTTTCCACCTCATGTTAATGAGAGAGATTGGTAATTTTACCTAGGTTAAAGGATTTGATCATATTTTTATCAATAATATTAGTCACATTTTTATCTCACCATCTTGAAGTTTGACTTTGCGTAAATATCTTGTTAGAAGAGTTTTGTTGCTCAATCTGTAGTCATTTTTTCATTTATTATTTAAATAGACATAGTTACAACAAATAAAAATCATGATTAATTAATTGATTAAGTCTATTTATTTAAAATTATAGTCTCTGATAAGGTGTTATTTTCAAAGTTTGGATTTCCAATCTCATATGCTCTGCATTATATAATACTACGGATCCTATTTGTTTCATATTTTTTATTTGGATGAATAGCTTACCTTCCATGGTTGCTCATAGTGGGTTGATAAATCCTTAATAAACTCATCCCAACTAAGCCCTTGCCCTTTCTTGTCACTCATCATCTACTGGAACCATTGATAAAATTTTAATTGTAGATATAATGAGGCTATGTCAACCTTTGCATTCTCTGGTATATTGTGAAGATTAAAATATTTTTACATAAGACTTATCTATGAGGTTACATCCATACCATAAAATTTTTATATGTCAATATTTGGTAGTTGTAATTTGGCCCTTAACCATTATCCTATGCTTGCTTTATTGTGACCTCCAAGATGGTTTGGCTGTGTATGAGTGACTATGGGATGTGGATTAATTAGGGAATTCAATTCAAACATTAGAACATATTTAAACCTATAGAAACCCTCATTTAATGATGTTTCAAATTGTGCAAACAAATTATCCTTCATAAAAGTGACCATTGTTTCACATCCCTCAGGTATGTTTTCTTCAATTTTAGGTGGTGGATAATAAAGGGAATCATTAGGATCAGTGGTTGATGAGAAGTCATCTATTACAAAGGACATGGTTATAGATATGGTTTTGTTTATAACTCTATATTTTTTCTCAATTCCTGGAGGAAAGTATCTAGAGTGAGTGGCAAACATAAATAATTAAAACATGTGTTGTATTAGGAGCATATGTTCCTTATTGACCAGATTTGATAAATGAACTTAATAATGTAAAATGCCTCAAATATCAAAATAAAAAGAAAGGACCTTGATTAAAATTTTATTAGATTTATAAAAATATAAACAAATCAAAAAAAATCCTAAATTATTGGATTGCAGAGCAATTTTATGAAAAACAATAAAAATGTAATAACTTTTTCCAAATGGATTTTCAATTCTCTAATTTTTTTTGTAGTCTCCTTATATGATTATCCAACTCTTGTAAAAAAATTTATAAAAAATTGAAATGGTTTGCAAGATATAGTGGAAATAAAATTTTATGCCAAAATTGATGTTCTAATACCAATTGTTAGGATATTTCTTTATAATAACAGAAATAACATTCAAATATAATCCAATTCGAAGGGGAAACCTCCAATAATTAAAATAAATGAGGAAATGAATTTAATAATGAAACTTATGATTATTATAGAGAGCCATGATCCACAATATATATATATACACAAAATTGGGAAAAGTCACACCCATAATAGGGAAAGGTCACACCCATTCATTCTAATTATGTCAAACTAACTTTTATGAATTAATAAAAGAAATATAAAGGTTATGATTTACATTACATAACCTTAGTACAGCTTATGGGTGTAACAGCTTCCAAGAAAAAAATAAAAGTGTCTCTATGATACAAAAATGTTAGATTATATTAGGATAAAATTTATTGAATGGAGGCTAATCTTGGACACCTAGCCAAGGTAATAAATAAAAATATGTTTCCTTTTTTGAATTTGATGACACTATTTGACAATACCCTACATCATAACTTTGCAATGCACATAGGGACACATTCACAAGAATGCCTTGATAACATGAGTATAGTCATCAATTTTATTGATAATGCAATATAAATAATTTTATAATTATTCCAAGAGGCTGCCATTATTTCATTGTATTTTTTGAATGATCAGCTAGTGTTCCTTGTAATTTTTTTTAACCTTTTAGGGTTTTACTAGTGTAAATCCTATGTAGTTAAAGGGATGAGTATGTTACTAATATACGATAATAACTAGAAATTATTGATTTAAGTAAACTTTCAAAAAATATCAAGTGAGAGGAGAAAAGGTACTTATCTGGAGATAAATAGAGTTTTACATGGATTAGGGTACTGGAAATGACTGAACAAACATGTAGGAATCTTTCATATTTTGACTATTTTTCAAAATATGGCTTAGGATAGTAGCATCCCTATTAATATAGTAGCACCATATGGCACTAGTGTCCAATTCTAGAGCTAATTTCCTTCTTTTAATGACTATCTTAAACTTTTAGAGAAGTTGTGGGAGGTTTTTAAGGTCATATAGGTGGTTTTATGTCATTTAGGGGGATCATTTGTGTCATTATTTTGGTGAATCTCCTCTGAAATCCTAATGAATATCTACACACATGAAACAATAAACAAATTAAATGTAAAAATGAAAGGAAAAACTAGGTTGTGGGTTGTTATGATCACATGACGTAGAACCCCTATTGTCCTAGTTGTTTCCTACATTAATACCAATGCTAGGGGTCTCAGATTGCATGTAGTTATTCCTTAGGGAATGTGCACCATAAACTTGCACATTATGATAGAATTATTTTTTCTTAGGCCTTTCTTTGATCAAACATGCAATGTCTATATGTGAACACTAAGTATTATGCAAAGTATTAAATTGTATTATTGACTAATTTTATGTAATCATGTGCCCAAATAGTAAGTGCTAGATGTAAAATGCCTTGTGAGGATATTTCTATATAAGTCTCTTTGTTTTGAATGTAATACCTTGTTTGTTGGCCAACAAGTCATAAAATAGAGATAAAAAACATACGAGAAGGCTCACAAAGGGGTTAGGACTTAAACATGAGATAAAGGGTCCATGGGACACTATAGACATAAGTGGACACTAGTGCCATGTGGCACTACTAACATGAAAGTGGTGCTAATTTCGTTAGGCCTAAAATAAAAAGACTCAAAATGACCATGCTAACAAGGTTATAATCATCACTAAAACCTTCATGTGAAAGAGAAAATAAATACATAGTACTTGGGGTATATTGACCAAATTATGGTGTTTACATTTTCCCCCTTTTATACTATTAAGGTAATGAAATGAAATTACAAGAGTAAAATTAAAAGAAGTATGTGTACTTGTACTTACCTCTATGGATGTAATCTAGATTTGGCCCACTTATTGGTTAGAAAATTGGATAATAATTGGATTTCAATACATGAAGGGGAGATAAATGGTGTGGATTCCCCCTATACTAAATCTGAGTATGTAAACTAAATATGTGGAGAATAAGGATTGATTTTACCCACTCTGATATCTGGACTAAATCTGAGTATGTAAACTAAATATGTGGAAAACAAGGCTCACTTTCCCCCACATAGATATCTAGATTGAAATTGATTATGTGAACTGGGTTTGGTGGAATGATATGGATAAATTATTGTAGATGGTCTTATAACCCAAACTGGTGAAAACCTAGTGATGATACTAGTGGTGATATTAAGTTTAACCTAATAATTTGAAAATGGGGACTAAGGATGTGCAGTCTACATTATTCCACCTAATCCTTATATCTGAATAGTATAGCTATGTATTTGAATATCTAAGTAGCCATGTGTACCTGTATAGACTCATGTGTTTATATATCTAAAAATATGTGAATCTAAATACCTATGAAAACCTATGTACATGTGTAGATTTGTGTGTTTGTATATAAAAAAATCTATGAATTTAAATACATGTGTAAAATTATTTACCTATGTATGCCTGTGTTTGTATATCTATATTTTTTTGAATCTGAATACCTATGTAAACTTGTGTACCTATGTAGACTCATGTGTCTATATATGCATGAAACTATATATGTCTAAAGCAATCTATTCCTATTTGCCCCACCTTTTGCTAAGAGAGCCTAGATTATGGTGAGGATATGTAACCAAAAGTGGTTATGATAAGTTGTACTAGTGTTAATTAGTAGGTGTAATGTTGTTTTAAGTTTGAATAGATAATTTACTATGATAGAGTTGATAATTGAATGTGTAATTGGATATATGTTTTATCAATTGTTATGTTAACTATAGTGACATCATTTTTTCATTTTGTAAATTTGAGAATGTCTATAAGATTGGTTTAACTAATATGGTATATTACATATTGATGTCAAGTCCCATGTGTAATAAATAACACATAAATTAGAGTTATGGTTCTCAATATATGATGATAATAAGGTATTTACATAGTCAGTGAAATTAATGTGGAAGGCTAACCTTAATAAAGTGGTATTAGGTAAGTATGACTTAAATAGATCATTTGATTCATTTGGCAATTCATTTAGAGCATTTGAGTTGAAATCATTTTGTGTCCAAGTGAGAGAAATACATCAAGGAGATGAGGAGATAGATTGATGTGATATGAGGAAGTTGAGGCATGAATTCAGGCTAGGGAGGATTTTCAACTGGTAAGGGACCCAAACTATTTTATATTTTTATTATTTATGTAGGCTTATTTATTATTTTTATTAAAAATGTACCATCTTAGATAATATTTTTCATATAATGGCACTAGTGTCCAATTTTGAGGACTACTATCCATGACCTAGTGTTAGTGTCCACAGGGTGGCACTATTATCTTGTATGCAATATGTTGTCCCCTCAAAATATCACTCATTTTTGGGACAACATTAGAACTATTTTGGTCCTATAGACCAAAATTATCTCTTCCCTTTTTGAAATTTGTCCTGGGCATTCAAATTCCTCATTTTTTAAGATTCTCAAAAATATACAGACTCTACAGGCTTGAATCTACGGACTCTACAAGAAGAGAAATCAATGGACTCTAAAAGAAAAAAAAATCTATGGACTCTATAGGCCAAGTTCAATGGGCTTCATAGGTTGATTTCTATGGACTCTGTAGGAAAGAAGTAAGCTTTCAACACTTAGGCAATCTCAAAGTTGGTTCAATGACCAGATTCAACCAAAAGAGTTCAGTGGCAAGCTTCTAGGCAAGGATTGAACTGTTGAACCTTGAACCATTTTAGTTCAACAGGCTCAATAGGTTCAAAGGTTCAACATCATCACTAAGAGTTTAACCACTTCCAAGTTTAAAGGCTTCTACAAGCAGGTTCAATCAAAAGAACAAGTTTCTGAGGCTTGAACCATTAAATCGTTGAACCATTGAACCACTCGGGTTCAAGGTTCAATAGGGTCAATGTGTTTCATTCAACAAGGATCAAAAGGACTTAGCCAAATCAAAGGGAATGAATGATTGAACCGGTGAACCAAAGTTGGTTCAATTCAGTTGGTTCAATGCTTTGGTTTACTCAGTCAGTTCATCAAATGGTTCAAAGCTTGGTTCAAAGCTTGGTCTAAAGGAGCGGTTAAATGCAAAAGTTCAAGAGAGCCTCTCAAAGGACAAGTGCCCTTGCAGAGGGCACTTGGTCAATAAAAGCACCCTTACGAAGGGTCATTTTCAAGGAAGCTGCAAAGGTAAGTTCCTTCAAAATTTTATTTAAGGCAGTTAAAAGACAAAGGCATAATTCCTTCAAAATTTTTATCTGAAGGAATTCCTTTAGACAAAAAGTTTGAAGCAATTCAGAAAGGTTGCAAATTAAACTCCTGCAAAGACCAAGGCAAGAAACAATTCTTGTAGACTTTTTATCTGTAGGAAAATGTCTATGGGAAATCTCCAAAGGACTCTGAAGACAAAAGGCTGTCGAAGGACCCCGAAGGGTAGGTGCCCTTATGGGGGACTCTCGACTGCCAAATTAAAGGACACTTCCCCAAAGCCGAAGGGTCACCTTCCCTTCGAGAAGATGCAAGTAGTAGAAAAAGCAATTGATTTTGAAAAGACTTAAAGAAGAGCCAAGGAACTTAGCGACCCACTAGAAGAAAGAAGCTCGAAGGCCATCTAAAGATCACCTGAATGGTAGATACCCTTGTGGGGGGCTCTTCCTGACCCAAAGTGGACCATTTGTCAAGGCCCTAAAGGGCAGGTTACCTCTAAGAAAGATCAAATAATAAAGATGAAGGAATTGCTGAGGAAAGTGATGTGCCCACAGATGTCAAAGTTGTGACAATGAAATAGCCATTGATCCTTGTAGGTTTAAATCTATGGACCCAAATGTATTCAAAGGCTTTAAGGCCAAGATCAGCAGGAAGCGACCAAGGAATAGAGCATCAAATTGAATTAAGGACCTGATTCAATTAACTAGAAAAGGAGGAATGAAGAGGAAGGATCAAAAACATTTGTGCATCAAATATGTTTCTAGAAGTAGCCCACCAGGTGGATATTTAAAGATGCAAACTTTCAATAGCGTGACTCATTTCTCTGCATTGAGAAAAGCAAATAGGTAAATGCCCCTAAATTCTAGCCTGTCTTCTTAACAAAATTCAATGCAACATGATGTGTTACTATTCCTAAGTCCTTCTTAAAGAGGGTATATAAGGGACTCTCTTTTTATTATTTTAAGGATCTCTCTTGGACAATCAAAAATGAAACTTTGCCCAAATTGAAAGGCATTACTGAGACTTTGAGCTCAGATTGTTGATCATATTTTGTTATTAGAATAATAAAGCCAGTGACTTTTCATACTTTGTGTTGTGATATCTTTGTTGTTGAGGAAACTGTTCTTATATCTTTTTCCTTAATATATTTTCTATTCCTTTAATTCAACAAGCAAAATTAGTGAAAGTAGTCAAGAAGGTGTCCTGAAGTTAACTGTGGACATACTTTGTGCCCCCATAATTGTCTTTAGTGTGTTTTCTTTTTGTTTTTGTGTAAAGGACATTGGGATGACTTTGTGCCCTCATTGTCCTTCATATCTCACTCTTGGGAAATTCAGGTGGAGACTCTGTGCTACGTCTCAAATTGTTGGTTACTACATCCTTGGTTACATTTTGCAATTACTACCAGGAGTATTCTTGTGGTTTTTTGAATAGTAATTTTGAAAGAAGAGGAGTGATTTCTATCATTTCCCTTGAGATTTTTCCTTTGATTTACATGCATCATCTCTGAAGAAAGAGAGATGGATGGTTTATCCTACCCTTGAGTATTATTTTTTGTTTATATATATTTATATATATAGCATATCTATAGGGAACCTCCCCTTGATGAGAGGAGATATTAGTCCCCTTTTGATGTGGTGAACCTACACATTTGGATGACCAATCTTCCTACTTTGGCTGATCAGACCTATTTTGTTTATCAGTACGCTAATCGCCAAAATATTCAACCAACAATTTTTGGTGACTCCGCTAGGGATATACATAATATTGTGCAATTTGGAACCTCAAGTTTCAGATTGAAACATCACTTGTGTCTTACCCATTATCATTATAACCATTATCCATTATAGATTCTAGTGACTCCATTTAATGTCTTACCCATTATTCATTATAGCCTTACCATTTTCCTCCACCTCCATTATTTTATCTAGTCTGCAAAACTAGAGCTGCTAGGAAAGAGTGCACAGTTTGAAGCCTCAAGCTAAAGTTGAGCCAGCCCTTTTCCATTTTTGTTTTGTAATTTTGCCACTCCATCTAGATTTTTTATCTCTATTTTTCTTAATTAAATCATGGCAGTTTGAGGCCCCTATGATAACTCTTTTGGCACACTCAACTTGACTCCACCTCTACATGAACTCCCATGTAGTTCAAGAAATAATTTCCCCAAATTCTTTGGTGATGGGATAGTTCACCCTGATGAACATATTTCAGGCTTCAGCATAGCCTGTGGTGTTATAGGGGTGGAATTTGAAGATGTGGTAGTCAAGATTTTGTGGAGACACTACAAGGTACTACTGTAGACTGGTTCTACCATCTACAAGATGGATTAGTGACTGACTAGGATACACTTAAAGCCAAGATCGAAGCAAGGTTCAAGCCCATAAAAGATGTACATGCCTTACTAGCCCAACTCACTCAGATGAAGAAAGAGCCTCATGAGCCTATGAGGGATTTTATTGCTAGGTTTGACAAGCTGAGGCATATGATTCCCATGGTCACCCATCTAACACCTTAGAACCTCAAATGCTTCTTCATCAACTCACAACTACCTAAAGTGAGTTTTTTGCTGAGACGAGCTGGCCACATAGACCCTGATACTGCTCAGGACTTGGCTACTGAGGTAGAAGATGACCTTATCTTGGTAAGAAAGATAAGGAGAAATCTAAATAGAGGCAAACCCTCTTCATCTTTTGAATACTCACCCATAGTCACCACTAACCCAATGGTACAAAAGCTAGCAAATGAATTTCTAGCCTTGAAAAGGCAAATGGCACAAGGTATGTCTTTTGCTCCTCTATATAAAGACATACCAAGGAGGACATTACCTAATTAGCCATATCAAGGCAACACTTCCAGAAGTCAAGGGAAATAAAATCATCTTCCTCCCCCATAAAGGAACCTTGCCCTTGAAGCACCTCCAACCAACTCAATAGTTGGATATCTAGAAACAAAACATGTTTCCTATTTCCAACATGAGTTCAAGTAAGAAAATGGCACTGATCTCTTTAGGGAGGATCTAGAAGAATCAATTGGTGACTCCCACATTATTTCTTGAATTTCTAGGATGAACCTAGAAGTGAAGGTGAAGCATTCAAAGGATCATACGTAGTATTCACTAGGTCCCAGAATCAGTTAGCCTAGCAGGCTAACAAAGAGAAGATAGAGGAGTGACCCCAACCAACAATTTCAATTGCTGAGTAGAGAACCCCTCTTCCTTTCTAATCAAAGGACCTAGTGATTTCCAAAGAAGTAAGTACATCAACCATCTCTAAACTTTCTACTTCAAATTCACAGATCAGTCCTCCTCCTCTCAAAAACAAAAAGGATGAACTCCCATCCTCTCTTCCAAGTCCATCTCAGTCATTTGCCATCATTGATCATGTCAAGAAATCCAAAATTTAGATGACTGAGTTTGAATCCTTGCAAGCCAATCCTAATAAATTAAACATTGGTGAAGAACTAAGTATGGACCTATCTGAGGCAAAAATTGTGGTCACCCAAATGTCAACCCTTGCAGCTCAAATTCTATTTGAGCCTTCAGGCAAGGGTAATTACTTCTTGAACACATGATGCTCATGTCTCAGCTGATGAAAGTCTTATAGCTGGCAATCCAGGATTTCATTCAAATAAGGCATCCAAAAAATTGGTAGGGAGCAGTACAAATCAAGAAGGATCTTCCATTTCCCATGAATGGAAATCTGATAGGAGATCAGCTTTTAATGATGCTTGGATCTTGGAATCTGATGGTAGTAATTCTTCCACCAATGATGGAGTCGAGATTGTGTTGATAAATCCTCAAGGATATATTCTTCCTTCATGTAATTTGCAATTTATCAACACCAACAACACAACTGGATGTGAATCTCTATTGCTCAAATTGAAGATTGTTCAAGATGAAGAGATCAAACTCCTCCACATCAAAAGAGATGTTAAGCTGATAGTTTGTCAGGTGTTTGATGTGGAAAATCCAATCATGTGTTTACTTAACTAGAAGGATAACTAAATATGGTAATGGACCATGTTGTTGCAAATCAAAATTAGGCAAAGGAACCCTTAGCCAAGAAAGCAAGGAGCTATGTCTTTCAAATTGAAGACCATGTCCTACCATAGAGCAAGAAGAAGAAAAAGCCAAGAGGAAGACGCAGAAAATTGGTTTCTTGGTGGAGAGCTCCATTCATCCATCACTATTTCTGGGGGAAAAATGGTTTCCTATTGGTTTACCAAGATGACATACTATTTTCACTACCTCTCAGGAAACAACATCTGAAACACTTCAAATCTTGAAGTATCAGATTATTGCATCTATACATATGTATATTTGTATAATTTTTAATTCTATTTTGTTTTGTTTGTTTTCCTTTTTGATGCCTTCCATTTCTGGGTAACATGACTCCATATCCCTATGGTACACATGAAGACACTAGAGATTCTAGATTCTACTCCCTTCAATTCTTTTTATAATTGATAAAAGTTCCCCAACTAGAGCCAGCTATTGTCCCCCAAATATATCACTCATTTTTGGGACAATATTGGAACTATTTTGGTCCTATAGACCAAAATTGTCTCTTCCCTTTTTGAAATTTGTCCTAGGCATTCAAATTCCTCATTTTTCAAGCTTCTAAAAAATCTATGGACTCTACAAGCTTGAATCTATGGACTCTACAAGAAGAGAAATATACGAACTTTGCAAGAAAAGAAAATCTATGGACTCTACAGGCCAAGTTCAATGGGCTTCATAGGATGATTTCTATGGACTCTGTAGGAAAGAAGCAAGCTTTCAACACTTAGGCAATCTCAAAGTTGGTTCAATGACTAGATTCAACCAAAAGAGTTTAACGGCAAGCTTCTAAGCAAGGATTGAACCATTGAACCTTGAACCATTTTGGTTTAATGGGCTCAATAGGTTCATAGGTTCAACATCAGTAGAAAGAGTTGAACCACTTCCAGGTTCAAAGGCTTCTACAAGTAGGTTCAATCAAAAGAACAAGTTTTTGAGGCTTGAACCATTGAACTGTTGAGCCATTGAACCACTTAGGTTCAAGGTTCAACATGTTCAATGCATTTGGTTCAATGAGGATCAAAAGGACTTAGGCAAATCAAAGGGAATGAATCATTGAACCATTGAACCAAAGTTGGTTCAATGCTTCATTTCACTCAGTCAATTCATCAAATGATTAAAAGCTTGGTTTAATAGTTTTTTCAAAGGAGCATTTCAATGCAAAAGTTTAAGAGAGCCTCCCAAAGGACAAGTGCCCTTGTAGAGGGCACTTGGTTGACAAAAGAACCCTTTGAAAGGGTTGTTTTCAAGGAAGCCACAAAGGTAAGTTCTTTCAAATTTTTTTTAAGACAGTCAAAAGACAAAGGCATAATTTGTTTTGACTTTTTGTCTGAAAGAATTCCTTCAAACAAAAAGTTTGAAGGAATTCAGAAAGGCTGCAAACGAAACTCCTGTAAAGACCAAGGCAAGAAACAATTCTTGTATACTTTTTGTTTCTTGGAAAATGTCCACAGGAAAATGTCCGCTGGAAAGCTCCGAAGGACTCCAAAGACAAGAGGCCACCGAAGGACCCAAAGGGCAGGTGCCCTTGTGGGGGACTCTTAGCTACCAAATTAAAGGACACTTCCCCAAAGAGAAAGGGTCACCTTCCCTTTGAGAAGATGCAAGTAGTAGAAAAAGCCATTGATTTTGAAAAGCCTTAAAGAAGAGCTAAAGAACTTAGCAACCCATCAGAAGAAAGAAGCCTAAAAACCATCTGAAGATCACTCAAAGGGTAGATACCCTTGTGGGGGGCTCTTTCTAACCCAAAGTAGACTGTTTCTCAAGGCCCCGAAGGGTAGGTCACCTCTGGGAAAGATGAAATGATAAAGACAAAGGAATTGCCAAGGAAAGTGACATGCTCGCAGACGTCAAAGTTGCAACAATGAAATAGCCATTGATCCTTATAGGTTTAAATCTATAGACCCAAATGCATTCAAAGGCTTTAAGGCCAAGATCAGCAAGAAGTGACCAAGGAATAAAACATCAAATTGAATTAAGGACCCGATTCAAATAACCAAAAAAGGAGGAACGATGGGGAAGGATAAAAAACATTTGCACATTAAATATGTTTCAAGAAGTAAACCGCTAGGTGGATATTGAAAGATGAAAACTTTCAATAGCCTGACCCATTTCTCTACATTGAGAAAAGCAAATGGGTAATGCCCCTAAATTCTAGCCTATCTTCTTAACAAAATTCAATGCAACATGATGTGTTACTATTCCCAAGTCCTTCTTGAAGAGGCTATATAAGGGACTATCTTTTATTGTTTTAGGGATCTCTCTCAGAAAATTAGAAACAAAACTCTACCCAAATTGAAAGGCATTACCGAGACTTTGAGCTCAGATTATTGATCATATTTTGTTATTGGAATAAGAAAGCAAGTGACTTTTTAGACTTTGTGTTATGATATCTTTGTTGTTGAGGAAATTGTTCTAATGTCTTTTTCCTTAATATATTTTTTGTTCCTTTAATTCAACAAGCAACATTAGAGAAAGTAGTCAGGAAGGTATCCTGAAGTGAACTATGGAGAGACTTTGTGCCCCCATAATTTTTTTTAGTGTGTTTTCTTTTTGTTTTTCTATAAAGGACCTTGAGATGACTTTGTGCCCTCATTGTCCTTCGTATCTCACTCTTGGGCAATTCAGGTGGAGACTTTGTGCTACATCTCAAATTGCTTGTTACTACATCCTTGGTCACATTTTGCAATTACTAATAGGAGTATTCTTGTGGTTTGCTGAATAGTACTTCTGAAAGAAGAGGAGTGCTTTCTGTCATTTCCTTTGAGATTTTTCCTTTGATTTGCATGCATCATCTCTGAAGAAAGAGAGATGGATGGTTTATCCTACCCTTGAGTATTAATTTTTGTTTATATATATATATATATATATATATGTATATATAGCATATCTATAGGGAACCTCCCCTTGATGAGAGGAGAGATTTGTCCCCTTTTGATGTGGTGAACCTACACATTTGGATGACCAATCTTCCTACTTTGGCTAATCAGACCTATTTTGTTTATCAGTATGTTGATCGACAAAATATTCAACCAACACAATGCTAGTGTCCAGTAGTTATGATATGTGATACTAAATATTATTGACTAGTTTTTGATGTGTGTTTTTATTTGTTAATTTTAATTTTTCTTTGTTGATGTCTGATTTAGTTATAATTTTGTAGGTTTGTGCTCACATGAGGGAATTTCACATTGGAAGGATGACGAAAACCTTGTGGGGATATACCCTAGTATATGTTGAGACATAGGTACTCAAGATTTCATGTTCAAGATACATTACATCCTTAGATCCTATTCCTTGGGATAAACATATGGTAACTACACTATGTGAGAGATGGGATATAGATACATGCACATGAGGTTACCTACTAGGTGTTTTAAGTACAAATATTAAGAAGGGGGGTGAATAAATTGTCCAAAAAAAATCCTTCAATTTTAATTAACATCCATAAAGCATTCATTCACATACATATATTAACCAACACATACACAAGCATCTATGAAATTAAAAAAAAGAACATGTGATATATGTGGGAAAATTTCTTGGGGAATAAAACCCATTGTTACATAGCTTGGACTATAGTCATATAAGTAATGAATCAAACCTTTAGTGTGGCACCAACCCCATGAGGAACACCAACCCCTTAATATTCAAGCACCAACTCAACTAGTCCTTTAGTAAGCACCAACTTGTAAGGAGGCACTAACCCCATAGGTAAATCAACACCAACTCAGTTTCCTTGAATATCCAATCACCTTTAGACACATGTTTCTCACTCAACTGAAGATGATTTCCTTTTTCTCTTCTCACTCTTCTATCTCTATCAAAAAACCTATTAGGCCTTCTCACTCAACTAGCCCTTTTCTTAGCATAATTAGGTCTTATGAACTTGATCATCACATAGAGAAGCATAATTATAAATTCATGAAATTTTCACCACACTTCTCTTAGTTTCTTCACACCTTATACCTAGTTGCCAAAACACTAAATCATTCATTCATCTCTTTAATATTCTAACTAGTCAAATTAGGTTTATTAGACCTTCTCTTTATACTTGACTCTTGCTCTCACCCATCTTGGTTGGCCAAAAACCTCTCCATAATTTTGGAATAGATCCAAAAAAAAAATTCATAAGTGATACAACCACCACATATGTTTGTCAATACCCTTAATGTAGAAAACCACCATTAGGCCTAATAGAGACCTAATGCAATTAGGCCTTCTCTAAGCACACATTTTGCTTTGTCCTCCTTAGAACACCTTGAGCCTCCACAAATGGATTAAGAAATTCATTAAAAATTAAAATATACCCATTATATTATCACCTTATGTCTCTAGCAACATTTATCTCATTTCACTCTTTGAATCACACAATTAGGTATACTTGCAATTAGGCCTTTTCACTACCAAAAGTCTATCTTTAAAATATGGTGCATACAATCAAATTTGAAACATAAAAAAAATAAAAAATAAAATTTATATAAGATAAATTATATAAATTTCAACATCATGTTAATTATAATTCATCAAACAAGGAAAAATACATCTAACTAATTAACTTCATATTCTCACTTAGAATTGTGCATGGGCCTTATGAACCCAATCAAAAGCCTTTGAATTTTCACAGGTTCATCAGAGTTTTTCATGAAATATTTTTTTTAAAAAATTAACCTATGATACACATAAAATAAATTCATGTGAATTTAATTATTCAACTCTATGCAAAAAGACTCAGGAACATCATTCCCACTTACCCATAGAAAACTGCCTATAAGACTAACAATCACAAAAATCAAGATTTAAAACACCTATGTGAGCACTTTTATGATATTAAAAATTATTTTAATTATCCTTAAACATCCATATAAAATATTTTAAAATATATATTACAAGGTTTAGTATCAATATTGGTCTTATAAACCAATCTCATTTCTTCACCCTACACAAACCTCACTATGTTAGGTCACTTTGAGAAAAAATTTATGCTTGTTTATTTGAATCATAATTTTTTTTATTAAATGGATAAAGGTGATAAATTTATTTAATAATTACCCCATTTATTTTTATCCATCCCTATTCAACTTTAACTAATCCCTAATCTCATTCTACCTTTTGCCTTATTTTTTCATTGTCTTCACTATTAGCCCAATTTAGTGATAGGTCAACTTTAGTAACCAAAATATTTGACAAAAAATGTTTAAATTGTAAAAATAACACCATTTAAAATTTAAAAAATTATCAAACTTCAACCTCCATCCATTTTCATGGTTTGACCTAGTTAATTGTACCTGCTACATCAAATTTTTGAGAAATAAGGGGTTTCTTATAGCTTCAACTCACTTTTCTATTAAACCAAAACCACTTAGAGAAAAATATAATACTCGTCAACATTTTTAAAACATAAAAATATTTCAACCAAACCATTCTAATCTATAACCAACAATATATTTCATATTGGGTCATAATGAGGGCTTTAGGAGGGTTTTGACCGATTTCCTTTCTTAGTAATCATTCATAAAGGATTGACCCTGAAATCCAAAAACAATACAAGGAAATTAAATATAGGACTCTTAAAAAAGTTACATGAACTTATCAATATCTCATGCAAAGGTTGAACATGCCAATGAGCATAAGGAAATACTTCTCAGGTTTGTAACACCCCATTTTGTGCATATAGAATATCTCAACACCAATTTTCATGCTTTCTTATTTAGGATATGAACTAAAGATTGGTAAACACAATTAAAAAAACATCTCACACATCTAAAAATGTTATTATGATCTTTTCCACCTTAGGAAGTGAGCTTGACCCCTCATTATACCACACTAGGTCTCTTTGCTAATTAGGTCTTGAACTTCCAATCATACTTAGATCTTGATCACCCCTTGAAACATCTTGTAATATTATCAAAACCTCATAATAATGTCATAAAACCTCATACCATTCTCACAAACTTAAAAAATTCTTCACACATGTCTCATACTTCTCATCTCATTATGTTGTCAGGCCTGTACCTTCTCACTAAGTTTCTCAAAGAAAGGAATAAGAATAAAAGATGACTTTGGAACTCTTATAAAGGCTTATTTTTTTATTTCACGTGTTTACACAAATTTATACACTCTCTCATTCTTTTACTGACATAATTCACCAAGTTTCATTATGCTCTATGCACACATCTTCTCATAGGACTAAACTAGGCTTCTCAAGATACCTAGACTAAATAATAGATTACATTTCATCATGATATTAAATTTGAAATGCCATAAAATAAAAATAATTTATATGTTTCCTTAAAATTACCTCTCAATAGAGAAACAAAAAGGTTGCCTTCAAATTTTATCTTGTCATATCATAAGACTTTTATACCACTCAACCAAGCATGACCTCAACTCTTGACCTTGACACCCATCTTGATTTTGAGATAAATAAAAACATCAATGCCTTAATATAAAAAATAGGAACATACCTCAAAAATATCCCCTTTTATCATTGATGGAAAAAAAAATTCACAAAGCTGATCATTCACAACTCTCTAAGCTGGATCTTCTTCAAACTAACCTTTCTCCTCTTCTTCAAACTCACATTTTTCCCAAACTAAAACTTTCCCACCCTTTTAAATTAATGATAAAGGGTCATCTTCTTGGAAACTATCTAA
The DNA here is from genome assembly GCA_037957365.1 of Torreya grandis. Taxonomy (NCBI): domain Eukaryota; kingdom Viridiplantae; phylum Streptophyta; class Pinopsida; order Cupressales; family Taxaceae; genus Torreya; species Torreya grandis. Next base: position 1,383,252 of record JARHVA010003036.1, on the reverse strand, counting down.
TCCTTGGACATAGAACAACACACCTTTTCTTTCCAAATAGACTCATTATCTCTCTTTAAAAACTCAACATAGATCAAGATCACATACCAACTCTTGGAGCATGATTGGATCCATTTTTCTCCATGAGGTATTAAGACATTAAAAATATTGTGAATTTGTTTGATAAAGTCATCATGATAAATCTTTTTGACAAAAATCTTGTGATCACACTTGTATCGGACTTTTAACTAAACCTTGGATTTGAATGCCAACAAAAAAACATAAAGCTCCCCTAAGACCAAACATCCTTCATGATTATTCTCACTAAATGAGTGCCTCCATGAAGCCTAATGGAGTCACCTCTTCTCTTAGGGAACTCAAATAACATAAAATCAAGAGATTCCCAAATCTCCATGTCCTTACTAGACTAAACTTCCTTCATGATCTTCTTAGGTTTGAATAACCTTTTTGGATTGACCTCTTTAATCTCCATTTGAACAACAATGACTTGGTATATTTGACTTGACTTCTTCATCCAAAATATGAGATTATAGGGAGAATTATTGACACTAATTTGCATCTAAACTATGCTCCACCATGGAAAATAGTCCATTTGGACTTACAGACTGGTCGTTATTCACCTTAGCTACCTTTGGTTTACACTAACTGTATTGTCTTCTTTCTTGCATTCTAATAGTCTCAAATTTATTATTTTAGCTTGAGAATCCATGCTTCTAGTACTTTATAATATGACCAACGTTTTGATAATTGAATCAAATTATTCTTTTTGATATAAACACACCAAAACCCTTACCTCTTTATTGATGACTCTCCTCATACTTCCATTTATATTCATTCATTGAGGCCCTTCTACACTGCCTTGATATACGACTAAATTGGTTACATGAATAACAATAACAATTGAAATGGTTAACATACCTTATATTATTAGGCTGCCTGATAGTATTATCCTTCATTCTATCAACACCCTCATTATTTGATTAATCATTAACATTCTTGATCACATTAGTGTTCTTTTGGTCTCCATTAAAACCAAGGCTTGTTTTATCATTAGTAGTCATTTGACTACTAAAAATGTTGCCTAGATCATTGGTACTATTTTCAAACCTCACAAAAGATTTAACCTTACTTTATGCCTCATTAAATTCATCTCTCAAGGAATCCACTTTAGTTACATACCTGGCACATTCTTCTTCTTTGGCATTTAGGCTTGCAGTCACAATATCAAGTTGAGTCTCCACCTACATGAATATTTCCTCTTATATCTTGGATTTGTTTCTTAGTATGGATTCAAAAAACTTGATTTCATCCTCATAGTATTTTATAAGGTACATCATCACCCTATTCTTATTCTTCACCATCTTCATTTCTTCTAGAGTATTCATCAACTCAGCTTCAAAGTCTACCTCATCTTCTTCTTTATCTGAATCACAAATAACACCTCCAATCCATATGAACTCTTATTGATTTGAAAAACTTACTTACTCATCCATGAACATTACTTAATTGAGATAAATACCATTTCATTTGAGGTCACTCTCAGAATCACTTCTCTCTCTCTCATCAAATGAGCTGCAATCTTCCTTGGTGTAAAATCTTATTTTGTTATTGAAAAATTTCTTGTCATCATACCTTCTAAAGATTTTATTGATCTTATTAGACCTATAGGAATTTTTATCATCATCATGACCTTCATCATAATCTTCATCATCCTTTTTATTATGATTATGAGGGAACTTATTGGAAAATTTTCCAATCTCTCCATAATTAAAACATTTAAAGGGTAGTTTGCTCTTGTATTTACCTAAATCTATATTCAATATTATTGTAAACATAGCTATCAACTCATCATCATCAATATCAGATTCATCATTGTATTTGAATTTTTTACCTTGTATATTATTCTATTTTGACTTATTTTTTGCCTTGAAAGTAGCTTCCTTCTTTGTAGGTCTTCCTTCACTTGTCCTCATCTCATAGGTTGTTAGGCTGCCATGAAGTCCATACATCTTTAGCTTGTGTAGATCTTACATATATTCAATAGCATATACTATAAAATGAAATTTTGGATTTAGATATATCAAAATATTTTGAAAAAGAGTAGACGCTTTCAATTCTTCACCCATGCCTCTTATGATGTTGACCACTTCATCAACCCTTAACAAGTAGGCTACAATGGTCTCATCTTCATTCATTTTTAGGCTTTGAAATTTTATTTTATGGGTTTAAAAATTGGCCAACTTGACCTTAGAGTCTCCATCATGAATAGTAATAAGCTCATCCCACATTTATTTAGCAATCATATGGTGCATCAACTTCACAATTTCTACCTCTCAAAGGCCACCCATAATACAATTCATTGTTTTGGAATTATTATCACTAGCCTTCTTGCCTATTTCATGTATAGGAGGAATAGCGGTATAATATATCCATCCAATACTAATTAAAAAACATCATAACCTTGGTACATCAAATATTTCCTCATCTTTACACTCCAAAAATGATAATTTAGTCCATTATACAATTAAGCTTTTCTTGTATAAAAACTACCTTGTGCTTGACTAGCCATCTTAGCTTGCTTAAGATATCCTTTAGGATATTAAGCCTCTTTTAAAGGACATGATATGATACCAAATATTAGGATTATATATAATAATATGGGGGGGGGGTGTGAATTATTTTTCTTAAAACAATCTTTCAATTTTACTTAACATCCATGAAGCATTAATTCACATACATATATTAATCAATGCATACACAAACATCTATGAAAGAAAATAACATAATAACATAAGATATATGTGGGAAAACCTCTTGGAGAATAAAAAAAATAATACACATATTTTAGTGTAGTCATATAATAAATTAATCAAACCTTTAGTGAGGCACCAACCCCACAAGTAGCACCAACTCCTCACTAGTCAAGTACCAACTTAACTTGTCCTTTAACAAACACCAACTTGCAAGGAGGCACCAACCCCATAGGTAACTCAAAACCAAATCAGTTTCCTTGAATATATTATTACCATTGGACACATTTTTCTCACTCAAATTAATATTATCTCCTTCTTTTTCTCTTCTCACTCTTCAATATCTCTCTCAAATAACCTATTAGACTTTCTCTCTCAACTAGCCATTTTCTTGGCAGAATTAGGTCTTATAACCTTGTTCATCACCTATAGAATAATATTTATAACTTAATGAAATTTTAATCACACTTATCTGATGGTATTTATAACTTATACTTGGTTTCCAAAACACTAATCATTCAATCATCTGCTTAATATTCTAACTAGTCAAATTAGGTTTATTAGACCTTTTCTTTATACTTGACTCTTGATCTGACCCTTCTTGGTTGGAAAAGAAATTATAAATAATAGGACCTAAATTTAAATATATCAAAAAATACATTTAATAATTAAGTTAACCACCACATAGTTTGGTCATTATCCTTAAGGTCCAAGACCACCATTAGGCCTAATAGAGACCTAATGCAATTAGGCCTTCTCTAAGCACATGTTTCACTTTGGCCTCCTTGGAACTCCTTGATCCTAAAAATATGGATGAAAAAATTCATACATGATTAAATTATATCCATTATAAGATCACCTTAGGTACCTAACACCATTTATCTCATTTCACTCGAACCACACAATTCGGTCTATTTGCAATTAGGCCTTTTCACTACCAAAAAGTCTAACTTGCAAATTTGATTCATAAAATCAAATTTGAAAAATAAAAAAAATAAAAAATTACATTTATGTAATATAATTTACCTAAATTTAAATATATTTTTCATTATAATTCATAAAATAGGGCAAAATACCTCAAACTGATTAACTTCAAATGCTCACTGAGAACTTCACATAGGCCTTAATTACCCAGTCAAAAGCCTTTGAATTTTCACACCTTTATAGGATTTTATCATGAATAAAAATGTTTTAAAATTAACCTATTATAATTATATAACTTAATTATTATTATATTATTCAACTCTATGCAAAAATACTTAGGAATATCATTCCCACTTACCCATAGAAAATTACCTGTAGATCTAAAAACACAATCATGAAAATCAAGATTTATAACAATTGTGTGAAATTTTTTATGATATTAAAAAGGACTTTAATTATATTTCATAATACTTGTAACATATTTGAAAATATATATTATAAGATTTAATATAAATATTTGTCTTACAGACCAATCTCATTTCTTCACCCTACACAAACCTCATTATGTTGGATACGTCACTTTGAGAATAAATTTTTTCTTGTTTATTTTAATTATAAAAAATTATATTAAAGTTTTAAAGGTGATATACGTATTTAAAATAACCCAATACATTTTGATCCATCCCTATTCCACTACAATTAATCCCTAATCTCATTCTCACTTCTGCCTAGTTTTGTCATTGTCTTCACTATTAGCCCAATTTAGTGATAGGTCAACTTGAGTGATCAAAATGGTTGAAATATAATATATAAATTATAAAAATAAAACCATGAAAAAAAATTCTAAAACTTAAACCTTCATACATTTACATGATTTGACCTAGCCAACTCTGCTTACTACATCAAAACTCTGAGAAATAAGGAGTTTATTATAGATTCCATTCACTCTTCTATCCAACCAAAACCACCAAGAGAAACATATAAGAGTCCTATACATTTAAAAAACATAAAAATATTTCAATAAACCATTATTATTGATAACCAATAATATATTTCGTATCATGTCATAATGAGGGTTTTAAGAGGGTTTTGATTGGTTTCCCTTCTTAGCAATTATTCATAAAGGATTACCATTAAAATCCAAAAACAATGATATTAAATACAATATAGGACCATTAACCACACTTCCATTAAATTATTAGTATATCATGAAAAATTTTCACATGGCAATGAGCATAAAACAATCCTTCTCGGGTCTGCAACACCCCATTCTATACACACATAAGATCTCAACACCAATTTTCATGATTTATTATTCAATATATGATATAAAACTTGGTAAAAACAATTAAAACAACCTATCACACCTATGAAAATTTTATTATGATATTTTTCACCTTGTTAACTAAACGTGACCCCTCATTAGACCACACTAGGTCTCTTTGCTCATTAGGTTTTGAACTACCAGTCATACTTAGATATTGATCACAACTTAAAACCTCTTATATTTTTCTCAAAAACTCATATTAATGTCATAAAAACTCATATTATTCTCACACACTACAAATATTATTCACATAATTCTCATACTGCTCATCTCATCATGTTACCAAGCCTATGCCTTCTCACTAGGTTTCTCAAAGTAAGGACTAAGAATCAAAGCTGACCTTGTACATATTTTAAAGGATTATTTTCCTCTTTCACATGTTTGTATAACTTTATACTTTCTCTTATGCCTATAGTGACATAATTCACTAATATTCACTATGCTTTATGCATACATCTTCTCACGAGACCAGACTAGGCTTCTTAAGATACCTAGACTAAATAGTAGCTTACCTTGCATTAGGATCTTGAATTTGACATGACATAAACCGTAGAATAATTTCTAGGTTTCCTTCAAATTATCTCTCAATAGAAAAACAAAAATGTTTCCTTCAAATTTTTTCTTGTCATATCATAAGACTTATATACCACTCCACCAACCATGGCCTCAACTCTTGACCTTGACACCCATCTAACTTTGACATCAATGACAACATCAATGCCTCAATACCAATAATAAGAAAATACCTCAACATTAAGGAGATAAAAATTACATGAGAGTACATGTATCAAATTATGTAATTATTGATCTCTAGGAATAAAGCTATGCTATAAGAGGCTATAGGTCCTAGGGCCATATATCAAGATTTTAGATATTTATTTGCCATGGTAGCTGGGACACATCATGTAGGGAGGCTTAGAAATGTATTATTGAACTTGATTATGATTTTCAAGGTTCTATGATTATGCAATTTTCTAGTTGTTTTTCTATCTTTATTTATGGATATATATGGGAGTGGGATTTTGATTTCATATAAGATGCACAAGATAGTGTAGGATATTAAGGATCATGATATTATGTATTCTTTGGGTCCTAAAATACTATCTCACCTATATAAGGATCTATATCAGTTTACACATGAGATGCATAGTGGAGGTATTAGAGCATTGATGTTACTATATTGTTAGACATATGATCATATAGCTATGAGTAGGATAGTGGTACATGTATGGCATGGATGGGATCATCCATAGTTGTTTGTAGGGAGATAGAAAAATATAGGTCATGCACCTAGGAAGAGAACTATACATTATTGATAATTGTTAAATAGTTTGATAGTAAGGGATATTATTTGGAGACCCTATAGTGGCTATGAGGGGTGACCATTAGATAATACTCAATTAAGGTGGATTCAGGTGAGTTGATAGCTACATAACTACTGGGACACCATATATGAGTGATTTAATTATGAGTAGGTCACATGATAGTCTGATGTGGTGAAATATGTACCCTCATCACCCATGATATGGTTGAGGAGTTATCAGGATACTGTGAGTCTAGGTAGTATGCCTAGGCCATCTATTGTTGAGTTATCTCATATTCTATTGACATAAAATGACACTAATATTGATATACTAAATATATATGATGTGGAAGTGATCAAGGACTATACAACCTAGTCGAGTGACCATATATGGGCACCTCTCTTTATGATAGGTGGGATGATATCAAAAGGATGTATTATATGTAAATACCCTAAGGGATATTGATGGTAAGTTAATATAATATGTTTGTATACTTTATGTAAATTTGATTATGTCTTTATGAGATAAGGAATATTATAAATTGTGTGGACATTTGTAGGTTTTGGGGATGATGAGTACTTGGATATCACCATTGATTTGACACTACATCATCATGAATATTATGAATTAGTTTCCATCATTTTTGAAATTGTGGTGTATGGGATTGTTCATAAATAGGTGTCTTAGAAGTCATAGGGCTCATATGATGAGTAACCATGGTTTCTTAAAAAGAACATCCTGGGATAACTCGATCATAAAGGAGTGTGATCTAAGAGAGTATGATGAGTGAGATCTCGATGCCCCTTTTATAAATTCTATGATGCCTTGAGTAATATCATGGTTAATGTGAGCTCAAAGTACATAATAATGATAATATGAATGCCCTAAAAATGATAAACTAGCTTATGTGGTACAAATTACAAATGATAATATGAATACCCACTTATCTTGGTGGATGATGATGAGTATAAGGAAGTGTGATCATCCCTTTATATAATAGTGTAAGCAAAATGTCTTGAGGCATGACCTTATCTAAAAACTATATAACCCCTCTATGTATATCCTATCTTCTACACACTATAGAAGGTGTTGTGTAAAGTGGCTCTTTTCCTTTATGGAGTATCTTTATCAATGGCCTCTATTTTACTGAGTTATTAATTTGAAGTGGAATAGGCTCTTATACTAGATTAGATAACTGAAGATTTGAGGGGTCTATATCTAAATCCACCTTTGATTATATAACTATTATTCCTAAATCTATCTCTAATGTTAAAATTATGTTACATAGATGTCAAAAACATTTTGATGTTTGATATAATAATCTCTTCTTGAGAGGATAACTTAGACTTTTGGCAAATATGTACTGTACTTCTAAATCTATTAATTGATAAATCAGATAATGAAAACATGCTTTTAACCTTATAATCTATTTATATGTTAGCTCTATCTCACCTTGATGTAATGAAGGTAGCTTCTCATGTGTAACTAGAGGTCCCTTATTCTTTATATAATTCTTGAGAAAGACTATTTCTAACTCCTAATATATGTGAAATGATACATTAGGGATTATATGCTAGAATAAATTTAGTGCTTCCCCATCTAAAGAATTTGGAAATAATTGTAGTAGAGTCAACTTATTTGTAATTTGGGCCATGAATTTATCATAAACATGAAGGTACAAGTAGGTATCTCCATGCCCATAAAATATAGGTAACATTGGTATCTAAAAGTTGTGTGGCAACCTTGTAGTTGAGATTTTGTGGAATAGGGTTGCCATGTATAACATTGGCATCATCCTAAGATTGGTATACTTTGTTCTCCAAAGTGAGACAATGTACTTGTTGTTTCAAATCACTCACAACATGAATTAAATAAATTAACACTTGTGAAGGTCTATTATCATCATCAAAAGGTTCATTTAATTATTGAATTTTATTATTTATCTTAGCCATTGGTATATTGTATTGGAAACATTTTTTAGAGAGGATTGTTTTTCTCTCAATAAATTTTTGAGGTGTGATAGCTATGATCTGGTTAGGTGGAAATGAGCTACCACCCTCATTTAAGTTAGTTTGATAAATGTGTTCTACTATAGTAAGGGGGATTGGGGGAGATTTAGAGGTATCTCTAATATTATTAAGTTGTGATGAAGTATCACATGCTACTTGAATATAAAGTATTTTATTCTCAAGTAAATGTAAATTATGAACATAATAATAAGTGTGTGTCTACGTATATTTTTACATGTGACCTAGTGTTTGGTTGAACAAGAGAGATAAGTGAGGTATGAGACAAAGTAGAAGGTGTAGATTCTATGTCATCTTCATCATCATCACAATTTTCATCATTATCCCATGGTTCATCAAAATCAAAATTTAATTCATTTGTATAAGAGTAGAAGAAGTATCATCCACATGTTCATTAAGAGAGAGAGAAGGGGAAGATTTTAACTTTGTACTACTATGCAATGCATCATCATATGTAGGTGTAATTCAATGCATTTATTCACTAGATGTTTTATGGAATGCAAGCATGATTATCACATTTAATTTTGGAATCAAGGGTAAAAGAAGTATAAATCATGTTATTTTTTTGCACATTACGACATATAAGAGAAGATTTATATACATGTACATTATCAAATTATTATAAAGAATTATTTGTATTGAGCTTGGAATGTGAAAGAAGGTAACAAAATAATTTCATGTAACTTAGTTTGTGCTTTGCTAAAAGGTGCATTATCATTGGTGCTTGATTTATTCAAATTTAACTAATAAGGGTAAATAAGATGCATTGTTCCTATCTACTTTACTTGAATCATGAAAAAGTGGATTTCATGTATTGCACTTATATTGATTTAATTTGAATAATGAGGTATCAAAAGTAGTTGAAAATCTCTGATAACATTGGAATAAAACACTACCAAAAATAGATTCTTTTGGCATTATATTATTAGTTTTATTTTGAGTAGTAAGAGAAGAGTGAGATGGGAGAGAAGATGATGTATATAATATATCCTCATGTTAATTTTCATTATCATTCTCATAGTAATCTTCATATCCATCATTATAACAATAGTCGTCATCATTATAAATGAAGTTCTTATTATGATTTAATGTACAATATTGAAAATTAGTCCTTTCATTGTTATAATCATGAGATAAATTCAAGAGTGAATTTATTGGATGAGGGATAAAGACTTTTTAGATTCCATTTTAAAATTTCCAAAAAAGATAATGTAAATAAGGAAGAACAAATACACAAGAGGTAGAATATAATCTAACATAAGTATATGTACAATTTGATGAATTTTGAACAAATAATGTAATAGAAAATAGAATTGTAATTGAAACCTTAATTACTAATATTTGTATGTATAAGGACCTAGTATATGGATCTAGGGTTTTTATTTAGGGTTTTGTTGTAAAAATTAAATTACATTAAATAAAAGAAACCTTAATATAAGAATTATTAAACTAGCTAAGTTATGCCAGATAAATTTAAAAAATATAATTTTGTAATCTTAGTTTAATGTATAAATTTTGGATAAGGTAAACCTTAAGGAAAATTAGGGTTTTAAGAAATATTCAAAGTATGTTGGGTTTACCAAATGTTTTAACCTTTTAGGGTTTTGATAGTGAAAATCCTATGTAGTTAAAAGGATGAGTATGTTAATAATTTGGGGAAAAAAGGAAATTATTGATTTAATTGAACTTTAAAAAAATAGAAAGTGATATGAGAAAAGGTACTTATCTAGAGATAAACAAATTTTGATGCAGATTAGGGTACTAGAAATGATTGAAAAAACATGCAAGAATCTTTCATTTTCTAATATTTTATCAAAATTTGGCTTAGGAGAGTAAATTAAATATTAGGTAGTAGGACCATATGGCTCTAGGGTCCTATTTTAGAACTAATGTCCTTGTAGGGATTGTCTGAAAAATTAAAAAAGTTGTGGGAGCTTTAAGAGGTCATGTAGGCTTTTCTCTATCATTTAGGGGCTCATTTATATCACTATTTTATCTTAATCACATTTAAAAACATAATTAATACTTGTACACATGAAAAAATAAATAGATCAAATTCAAAAAATAAATTAAAAATTGGGTTGTGGGATGTTACGATCCTGCGGTGCATAACCCATATTATCCTAGTCACTACCTACATTAACCCCAATGTTAGGGGTCTCAGATCACATATAGTTATCTCTTAGGGAATGTGAACTATAAACTTGCACAACATGATATAATGATGTTCACTTATGCCCTTCTTTGATCAATCATGTAATGTGTAGGTGTGAAGACTAAAGTAGTATACAGAGTATTGATTTTTACTAATGATTGATTTTAAATAATTATGCGCTAAAAAAGTAAGTTTTAGATGTAAATTGTCTTGTGAGGATCTTCATATATAAGGATCTATTATTTTGATTGTAATACCTTGTTCATTTGCCAAAAATTCATAAAAGAGAGATAAAAACATAAAAGAAGGCTCAAAGAGGGTTTAGGATTTAAACACAAGATAAAGGGATTTTAAAACAATAGAGCCATAAGTGGACACTATATGCAATTGGAAATGTAGTAGATCTATAAATCAATCCTCACTTAGAGAAAATAAATATTAATTACACTTTCGATTGGGTATACATTAGATGATCATAGTCATGACTGATATGGACCCATTAGACCTAGTCAAGGGATCTCTTACCAAAAATAATATCACTAGGGAGGTTTCCAAATCCTCCAGTCAAGTAAAACTACATAGTAACCTTGCTAGGTCTTATGTTTTCATATTCACTAAACTAATGACAAGTAAATTAAAAATTCTAATCTAGTGCTCACTAAATATTGTGGCACACAATGGGGTTAGTAAACATAAACTTAAAAATGCATAAAAAACTCCTATTTAAGCTATGTATAGGTAAAACCCTACTTAATAGAAAGAGAAATATATTCAAAATCCATTACTTATGTTACTTATATATACTAAAATAGAGGAAACAAGTTAGATATACTTACCTTAAAAATTAACCCATTGAGATAAAATATTTCCCTTGGCCAAAAGTGCTTCAAAAGATGTTGTTATGGTTTGTAAGGATCACTAATAAAGGATAAAACATCTAAAACTTCTCCACAAGACAATATTATTCTCCAAGTATAAATCCTAAGCTAAGACTCCTCAAGTAAAATGGTGGAAGAGTAGGTTATAAAGAAGCACAAATGAATAATTAACTCTTTCTATCTCTCTAAAAATGGTGAAATGGATGTGTTTATATAGGCAAATCTAACCCTAATCCCTTCCAAAAATTTAAGCCAATAAGGTTGACCTTATCGACCTAGTATTGTAATTAACAAAAACAAACTAGGTTATGGACTAGGTCGGCCAGGGTCTGACCTAGACCCTAATAAGTTTTGTTAATAAGAATACAAGGTCGATGTGGCCAACTATGTAATGTAAACTATCCAAAAAGGGGTTTAGGTTATGGAAGGGCTAATGAAGGTGGTAAAAGACTAAAGGAGGGTGTAAAATATGAGGCAAAGCTTAGGTGAATAGTTTTAGGAGACAAGTGTGTAAATAACAAGTGGTAAAAAGGGACAACAATCCTATGAATCACTAATGGTCTTCCCTCCCATTTATTTTTACATCCCTTAGGGTGTGCACATAGAGAGATTAAGACTCAACAGGTTCTTGAAAGATATAAAACATCATTAATTGATAAATTTTGAAAATATTATGTGTATACATATGCCCCACTTGAATCTCATCATGTGTCATGTAGGTGCAATAGGGGATGGTGCTTCAAGAAAGAACATAGTAACATACAAGATTAAGGCTTAAAACAAATTACAATATTTTAAAGTATAAAATAACTGAAATTAAATGATGGAAAGAGAAATATAAAAAATTAAATGTATGCATACCTTGACTTACATTTTTCACTAGATGGTTATATACTATGTTTGTAGTTTTTATCATGGAAGATGAAGAGACTACTATTGACAAACCCAAGGATACAAAACTAAAGAGTAAAAATAAACAAAGAAAAAAAATATAAAATAAATGATGTTATGTGGATGGGATGTACTTGAAAATTTGGCAAGCTACAGTGACAAGTGTTATGCTAGACCAAATGACCAAGTCAAATATTTATAGATTAAATTAGGTAATTGTAAATCTGAGGCTACTAAAGACTAAAAAATCAAAGAAGTAAATCTTAAGTAAGAAATGTAAACTCACCAAGTCAAACCAAGGATACAAGTCAAAAAGGATGGTAATCAAACAACAATGTGAAAATAATAAAAATCCTTAGTTAAACAAAGATGGACAAGCATAAATGGTAAAAAAACATTAATGAGTGAGTAGTAACAATACTTACTCAATCATCAATGGAAAAAGGTGCATAAAAGGGAAAATAACATTGATGAGTCAGAAGTAACAAGTTGACCTGACTTAATAATGGAAAAAGTACATAAAGTAGAAATGGAATTAAGTGTTCACAAAAAGGGGTGGTACAACAATGAAAAATGGTAAAATAAATAAAGACACATCTATAAATGTAGAGAAATGATGTAAATAATAGATTCCATAGTTTCTCTAGCATATTATTTTTTCTAAGGGTAGATAAAACTGAAACAAAGTAGTGATAACATATTTTTAATATCTGAAGAAAAGGGAATTATAAAAGAAGGGAAAACAAATTTAAAATCACACATGCCTATCAAGTGGGGAAATGAAATGGGTAAAGGGGAGAATGAAGGATAAACCAAGGTAGAGTAACTCTTTATAAAATTTAAGACATTCAAATTAGGTTTGTCAAAACAAGAAGACTTTCAACTTTAAGGGCTCTAAAGAACTTCTCTTAGCCACACAAGTCTTAGGTCAACAAGTCAAGTATGTAGATCATCCCATGAAATCTATTTAAGTGAAAACTAAAATGGACATACCTTTCCATAATGTGTTCCTTATTCCTTAGGACCCCTTATAGAGCCATCGGTATACCACGAAGATTGGGTACTTGGATGCGAAAGTAGGTATCACTATAGAGTCTGTTGAATTCTCATATTCTAATCTACTAGCCTAGTACACCCTAATGGACCTCAACTTTAGTGTGAGGCCAACTATAAAGTTTGAGATTAAATTAGAGATAGGAGATGTGCTTGGAATCACATCTTTTGGTTTGATTTTAACTTTTGAAATTTGCATGTTGTCTTTTATATATAATTGACTTTTATTTCAAATGATTTGGTTTTTAAATTTCTTGTTTTTTTCTATTCCTCCTCCATATGGATTGAAAATACCAAAAATGGGTGCTAAATATGACTTTCATTTTATTACTTGGAACTTAGTTTCTAAAAGAGATAACTTAGAGAGCATGGTGTCTAAGAGTCTCATAAATTCAAGAGAAATAAAAGTTCTATCTTGACTTTGATCTTATTTTATCTAATGTGGATTGAAAGAAAAGGAAATCAAGAGGAATGAAACAACTTAACTTACTTTAAATTATTAAAAAATGTTACAAAAGGAAAAAAATGGATACAATGATAATAAAGTGTGATTCCTTACCATAAGAATGAAGGAAATGTAGGAAAGCATGCTAACATGGTTTGTTATGGAAATTTCATCTATTAAATGAAATAAAAGCTAAAGCTGAAAAAAAAGATCAAAAAATTGTTACCATTACTTAACATTGTAGAAAAGGAACACTGAATTAAAACAAAAATGATGATTTTATGAGGAGGACCTAGTCCTATCCATGGTCTTACACTACAATTCATAAAAGAGAAACCCAAGAGGGTGAACAAAGAATGTGAAAACAAAAATGAGAAATATTGAATTTGTGAGGAAGGCCTGGTCCTCTCCATGGTTTTACACTAAAAATCAAAAAAGAGAAACATAAGAGGGTGAAAAAATTATTGTAAAGTCACAATTTAATAAAAAAAATAATTCATGAGGAATACTAGGTCTCATTTATAGTTTTACAATGCAACTCATGAGAAAGATAAACCAAAGGACCAAGAGAAGAAGTAAGGTTTGTGGAAGGAGAAACTACTACAGAGGGTGAGATCCATGTAGATATATTGAAAAAAATATTAGTGGGATATCATATATAAAGATGATATGAAGGGAAATATCTAAGCAAATTAATTTTACAAGAATTGTGTATTGGTGGGCTCTTTAAAAACATGGCCTGTATTAGTTTGAAGTTGATAGGTGTTAGGACCAAGAATCTATTTTAATAAATAAGAGACAAAAAATATTTGGGCATATTTTACTTATTTATCATGAGTTTATTCTAATTTAAGGATAAGATCACCAACATTAAATATGTGAACTTTAATGTGTTTGTTATGGTATTTGTCAATATGGGCCTGATATTAGTGATTATATTACATAGTAGTTAGATGGTGTTCATCATTAATATTGAGAGCATTAAGTTTAGGTTCACATAATTCATCATTGGGTATGATAACATGAAGAGATATATGTAGGGAGGGAAGATCAACTTCTAATGGGAGAATAAACTTAGAATCATAGACTAGAAAAAATGGTGTTGCCCTAGTGACGGTGTGTATGTTAGTGCGATAGGCCCAAAGAGGAGGATAGATATGAAGATGTAAATATGTATATGTGTCATAAATTTTATTTTTTATCATTTTATTAATATTTTTTTTTGTGTTCTTGATTTGGACATTACATTGTGGATGATTTGTGATTAATTTTAAATTTAGCACATAGTTGTTTGATATCTTTATTTTTGAAATTACCACCATTGTTTGAAATGATAGTATGAGGGAAACCAAAGCTATAAATTAATATTGAAAGTGGACCAAAATTATCCCATACATAATCATTTGTGAATTTTATCATGCCCACTATAGTGGCAATCACAAATGCCCCCATGTGCTTGTTTGAGTAGAGGAGGAACCTCATCTTTCATAACATAGTAGAGAAAGGTAATTTTAGAATTATGATAATATAGGATGATATATAAAAATACATACTTAAAATCTTGTTTAAAAATGTGAATCTTTTCATGAGAATCAGGGTTTGGGGTATAAGTTTGGTATTTTAGAAATTTAATGATATCTTTATACCACAGGTTTTGGTGAATGGTGACAACTTCAATGTGGTAAATAAATTAATCTTGTGGTTAAATATAAGATGGGTATTTTTTTAATTTTTATAAGAAAATTAGGATATATAATAACTTGGTGTGGATGGAAAAGATATTCTTAATAAGTAAGGGAATCAACAATAAAATTTTGATCTTGAGGGACGGGCTTGATGGTGAAAGAAATAAAATATTTAGTGAGGGTAACTAGGATTTGATGATAAGAAATGAGATTATAAATTTTGAAATGGTAATCACCATTGAATTGGTATAAAATGAGTTGGGAGTCAAATAAATCATGTAGATATTAGATATCTAGATCAAGGGTTGATCTCATGCCTGAGATTAAATATTTGTACCTTGTTAGTGACATCAAATGTCAGGCAAAAGGCTAAGGGGATGTTTTTTACAAGAGGGATTGTGAGGATACAACCTTCCCCAACTTAATTAATGCATTTAGAACCATCAAAATTAAGGGTCCAAGCATCTTCATGTAAATCAACATTAATTTCATGAAGCTCATCGATAATTAATTTTGGTTTAGTAGTATCAGGGAAGATAGTAGACACATCAAGATTGCTTGATTCTAGGTTAGTATTGAATTTATTGAAGTAATATTTAAGGGATATGGCTTGGTTGATACCTTTAATGTAAAGAATATTATCATTGGTAAAACTATCTTGAAGGTGGTTGGTAGTTGGCATAGAAGCTAAGACAAGTTGATCAGCAATGATTTGTCCTTTGATAGCTTTTTTGGTAATAATTCAAAGATAAAATTCCATGAGAAGGACCATACTCTTGCCAATTCTATCTCTAGGAAGAAAAGATTTGGATAAGAAGTGACAAAGGGGATTAGAATGGATGATAACATAAGTGGTTTTATATATCATATAATGTCAAAGTTTTTCATCAAAAAAATAAATGGTGAGGTAATCACGTTCAACTTTTATGTAACATTTCTTATAATCAATTAGGCCTCGAATGATATAGTGTATGTCATATTACCATCAAATATCATCTTTTTAGGAAAGCATTGCCCCAACTGATATGGGTGTGGAAGAGGTATACAATATCAAAGGTCAATCATTTGAAGGGGGATAAAGAGTAGGTAGGTGAAGTAGTGATTCTTTCATATTATCAAAAACTTTATGACAATAATCCATCCATTCTAAGGAATTACATTTTTTAAGAAGAGAATTGGTGAAACAAATACAGTAACCCATTTTGGGATCAAAGTGTCTAATTTTCCCAAGTTTACTAAGGTAAGTACAAATGTTTGAAATGGATCAAGGGATTGACATGTTGATAGCATTAATATTGGTATGTTAAATGTTGATGTCATAGATAGAGACTAAGAATCATAATAGCTTACCATATGTGACACCAAAAACACATTTGTAATGATTTAGTCTAACTTTATATTTAAGAACATTGTCAAATATGATGGAAATATCAGCTAAATGAGTCTTGTGACATTTGGATTTATCAATGAGTTCATCCACATAGGTTTATATAATTGAATAAGATCATTAAATATGTGATGCATTTCCCTTTGATAGGTGGATCCAACATTTTTAAGGCTAATGGGCATTTTAACATAGAAATAGGTGCTCCATTTTATGGTGAAATTTCTCTTATGTTGTAATTTATGGGTATTGTGAATTTGGTTATAACCCAAGAAACCATCCATAAGAGAAAACATTTGTTTTATGTTGTCTTATATTGGCTTTAGGGTTGATTCTAGTGATGAAGTTGTTGAAATAAGGGGATTTATTTTTGAAATTCCCAAGTTTCTAATGTTTTTGAGGAAGTTGTAGTTCTCAATCATGAAGCAATTCAATAATGGCTTAATCACTATCCAAAGTGAGAAGGGGAACATAATACTCAACATCTACTTCAAGATAAAGATTTTGATTACAATGGAGATCATATTTTGAATGTATTTGATAGAAATTTATGGCCTTGACATCTAATGTAATATTAGGAGTAGAAGCAGTAGGTTGATTAGGTGAGATTAGTGTATAGTTAGTTTCTTTGATAAGGAAAGTATTGGATGTGATGATGGGATCTATAGGTAATAGAGAAGATGCAAGAATTTCTAGATATTTAGAAGGTAGGGTTTGTTATAACACCCAAGGAGTATCAAGAAGTGGATAATTAATAAGAGGTACATGACCTTTAGGAGCTAATTCAAAATCCATAGATATTGTGTGAACATCAAGTTTAAAAGCATGTATTTGAGATAGAGTTTTACGATAATCTTGAACATCCAAGTCTCATGATTGAGCTTGGGTCATGATGTAGTTATCATCATAGGTTAGAGAAATGGTACATGTTTGAGATTCAAGAGAAGTTTCAGAAGGGGAAATTATGAGATCTCTAAATTTGTGTGGAGACATGATTAAAAGATCTTGAAATAATTTTTTCTACTCCATAGTCATTGTATGTGAAAGCATATTCTAGGTAAGAAACATCTTGGGCATTACATGGATGGGGGAAATTAATTATCTCATCAATGAGAGGAATAATACGATCATAAGGTAATAAAGAAGGAAGAAACCACTCTGAGATATAAATAAGTAGCTTATTAGTGTTGAAAGTATGTTTCAAGTCATTAGGTTCATCATAATCCAAATCAATAAGAGTGACCTATAAGTCTAGATTAATTTTGTTGAATTTTAATAAGGGAACACTATTGATTGTGGGAATAGTAGGAATGCAATATTGAGATTTAGGATTGAGAAGTTAAATAATCCAAGGGTTGGGATCAACCTCATGTTTATACCATTTTACATTATGTAGGAACTTGATGCATTTGCTACTAGAAGAGGTGATGGACCTCATTTTATGAGTCTAAGGGTAGCCTATGAGTATGTTGTAAGATAAGGGTAAATCAAAGACCATAAATTTAGTTTGAATGGTTTTAGTTCTGATGGTCAGGGGAATCCAAATACAACCTAATGTATTTTGATTAGTTATATGAAATCCATGACATGTTAGGAAGGTTTGCTTGAGATGATCCTTATTATAACCAAGTTATTAGATGAGCCATAAAGATGCCACATTAATACTAGACTCTTTATCAACTAACACTATACAAATAAGGGTAGTAATTGTGGATATTTTAATGAATAGGGGTGGATCATTGATGTAGAAAAGAATCTCATCATTAATCATGTTTTATTCAATAGATTAAATAAAAGGATTAGAATAAATATATATGGATTAAATGGTATACATGTTGGTGGGTTGAGGCTCAATATATGGTGGTTCTTCATCTATAGAAGACAAATCTTCAATTTCTTGTAATTGTGGCATGAGGAACTTACGATGATAAAGGGAGGTATGAACTAAATACATAAGGCGAGTATTGAAGGGCATGGAGTTGAGTTATTATAGGAAGTTCCAATGGGATTTATAAGAAGAACTAGTGTGAGGTTTCTAAGGTAAGGTAGATTTTGAAGGAATGGAATTGGTTGGGGGTTCATTAGAAGGGGAGGGTGCCTTGTTAACTTTCTAAGCTAAATGAGTAGTTGTAGTATCTTTTAGAAGTTGATATTCCAAATATGGTTTCTTAGGTTTAGTGACATGATCTTTGTGAGTTGGTTTATGATGATAGTTGACCTTAGCTACATTAACATATTGAGAATTGTTTTAATATTGGTCATAGTTGGCATCAATAGCACATACATCCTTGGTATTTTTTTGATTAGTAGATATGATAAAGTATTTTTGGTTATTAGAAGAAGCTTTAAGAGCCTGTCTTTTTTTAGAAGCGATGTTGTATTCTTAGAAACATAGTTTTATCATGGATTCATGATTAAAGTAATCACCAAGCATGTAAGAGACAATAAATTTGGTAATCCATTAATAAATTTCATGGGAATGACCAATGTCAGCATGGAACCTACAACATTTATTAGGATCATACCATTTGGGAGGATTATAAGGATAAGTAAAGGGTTTAGAGGGTGATAATAATTATTTCATTTATGGTCTTTGGAAACTTTTGATTTGGTTTGAAGAGTATTACCAATGATGACATTGGTATAAGTTTGAAAAGATTCCTTAATAAATTTGGTATTAGGTTTGAATTAATTCATGAGGAAGTCTTGACATTTGGCTTGGTCAAGAGATTCATTAAGCATTTGAGGGGTAAAATTTTGAACCTTATATTGAAGAAAAGGAGTTAAAGGAGTTATAAAGAGTTTAAACAAATTATCATTAGTCACATTATGGTTGGCCTTATGGGTGAAATATTTCCATCATTTGATAAAATCATGAGTTGATTCAATGGGAGATTACTTAGCATTGATGAAATGGCTAAGGAAATTTTTAGAAGGTAATTGTGTTCAAAATCTTTAACTATAGGATTGACTAAATCCTCGAGTTTCTAGATGGAATGTTGGGTAAATTCATTGTACCATTCTAATACATCACCAGTGAAGGTTTTAGATAGAATTTTAATTGTGGCAAAAGTATTAGTTTGGATCCACTCTTTATAGATATTTCCAAATGCTTTAATAATGGATGTAGGGTCTTTAGCCCCATTATACTTGATAGTTAGAGAGATATTACCAATATCAATATACATGATGAAATGAGTTAAAGGCTCATTTTGGATGTTTTGAAGCATTTTGTTATTCATGATAGTTTGAGGAATAGAATTCATAAAGGCATCTATAAGAGGTGGAGGAATAAAATTTGGATTAGTTTGAGGAATTAGAACCAGATGTTGATTAGCCATATTGATCAAATGACATTGTAATCGCATCATTTGATAGGTGTTAGAAGTTTGTGTTATGTTGTATGATTTGTGTAAGAAGTTGAGTCATATCAATTAGAAGGTTGGTGTTTTTAGGAGGAATTATAAAATTGGTATAAGGGGAGGGTTATTGGGAGGTGGATTACTAGTGGTATTGTTAGATATACTTGTGTCAATTGCTCCCACATTATGTTAAAAATATTGAAGATGAGAATTGTCTTGATAGGCATAAAAAGGATCAGATCCACCTACTTCATCTTGAGGTGTGATTTGAATCATGTTACAACCATAGATTAAGGAGGGTAAGAGGTATTCCAAGAGTGAGATTCTCTTGGGTGTTAAATAAAGGGAGAAAAGAATACCCCATATAGTGTCTAAATGGATTTAAGTTGTCCAAGAAGATTCTAAAAGGGGATTTCATGATGTTTTGAGGAAATGAACAGAATGCTAAGCAAGAAGAATGAGAGAGAAAGAACTAAGTTAGATAGAAAGAAGAGTAAGCTTAGTAATCAAATACAAGGTCAATTGGGTCAGTAGAGTACTACTAATAAATGTCGTTGATAAGAGTATATAGTCAATAGAGTTGACTATGTACTACTAGATATAAGGTAGAAGAATACAGAGTCAACTAGGTTGACTGTGTATTATTGGATAGAGGGTAGAATATATAGATAAGAGACAAATTCATGCTAGTTAACTATGTACTATTGGTAAGGAGAAAGATAGAGTATGTATCAACTAGGATGATAGTGTTTTGAAATAAGATAAAAAATTTCAATATAAATGATGCAAGAAATGAAATAAAACAAACAAATAATTGGATCAATGTGAGTATCTAATTGGGGAACACAAAAAAAATCCTTGCACTAATGCTGGCCAATGTAAGTTTTTATAATACAACACACAATGATCTGATAGCAAGTAGTCAACTAAAAAGGAAATGCTAACTAAGTAGTCATCTTGAGTGTTATTAGATTATTAAAAAGTGTTGTTTAAGTGTGACAAGAAACTTGGATGAAAATAAGGAACTAAAAAGTTCTCTGCTGATGGTTTTAGGATGTTTAGGTTGAAAGGGATTTGTGTTGTAAATAGTACTAACTTGGTATTAGAGCATACCCCCTCACTTCATAATCTCATAGTGATAAGTATGCTGAGTGATTTTCAAATATATACCATTAACCACATATTTATACTTGGCCAAAAAACCAAGTTGGCTTCTCCCTTGGTGATAAAATCCAACTAGGTAGGCATTGGAAAGATAAGTGTTAAATGTTTTTTGAATATTGTGTGATTTAGTAGTGTGTACAAAAGAGAAAAATAGTGTAACTAAATGTTAATTTGAAAAACCACCTATTTAGACTATGTGAGTTACTCTAAGCATGAAAACAAATGAACAATAAAGTGTGAATTAATTACTAGAAAATAGTTTTTGATTCCTAAATTTAAAATGGTACAAAGTTAGTTTAGACAATACTATATGTAAATAGTAAAAAATAGATTCAACTGGGTTGCTACTATTTTATAGAAGCAAAATTCTTTAAGAATAGAGTCGAATAGGTTGACTTAGTATTTTAAATAGAAGATAGGCTATAGAACTAAGTTGACTAGGTTGACTTAATTTGTTATAGGGTTATAGTTTTAAAGATTGTTAACTTGTACAAAATAGAACTATAATGAAGTAATAAAATAATATAGAGAGAGGAACCTTGGTGGCTTGGAAGATGATTAGGATTTCTAATTTTATGTTGAAGTTCCTTGAATACTACTTTCAAATTATGCAAACTAAGTTGATTGGTTCAACCTAGTTCTACAAAACCCTATGTGTTGAAGAATGATAAGATGAATAGGTTGACTTGTTCAACCTAGTTTGTTGATCTAGATGCTAATTGAGAGACTAAGTTGACCTATTCGACTAATTTTATTGGTTTATATGCTAATAAAGAAAATAATATGATAGAGTCAACCTGATCGACCTTATATTCTTATATGATATTAAAGAAGAGTATTATGTTGACCTATTCACTCTAGTAACTTGTATCTGATGAATACCTAGATAGAAAGAACATAGCCATTTTGATGTGACTACATGTTAAACTTGTGCATAGAATGTTAGAACTATATTGACTAGTTTGATATAGTATTGAAAATACATAAAAATAATAAGATGATATAAATGAAAACATGAAATGAAACTTGCAAGGGTTAGATTCATGTTAGGTTCACTAGAATGTATACAATGAGAAATGTAGTAGATATATAAATCAATCCTAGCTTGAAGAAGAAAAATCCTACTTACACTTCTAATTAAGGATACATTATATAATTTAGGTCATGACCAATATGGATCTACTAGACCTAGCTAAGGGAACTCTTACCAAAAATAATATCACTAGGGAGGGTTTCAAAGCCTCTGATCAATCAAAACTATGTAGTAACCCTAAGATGTCCTATATTTTCATATTTACTAAACTAATAAAAAGTAAAGTAAAATTCTAATATAGTGCTCACCAAATCTTGTGACACAAAGTTGGGTTAGTAAACATAAAATTAAACATGCATAGGATAATTATATTTAAATTATGTATAGGTAAAACCCTAATGCATGGAGAGAGAAATATATTCAAATCCATTACTTATGCTACTATTATCTACTAAAAGAAAGGATCAAAGTTAGAGATACTTACCTTGAATATGAAAACATCAAGATGCAATCTCTCCCTTTGCCTGATGTGTTTTGTAATAGGTTTTTGTGGTTTATAAGGATTACTAAGAAAGTCTAAAGCATCCAATAATTATCTACAAGACAAGATTATTCTCCAAGTAGAAACCATAAGCTAAGACTCCTCAAGTAGAATGGTGGAAGACTAAATTATAAAGAAGTGAAAATTAATAATTAACTCTTTCTCTCTCTCTCTCTCTCTCTCTCTCTCTCTCTCTCTAAGAATGGTTAAATGGATATGTTTATATAATTGGATCTAAACCTAATCCCTTCTAAAATTTTAGGACAACAAGGTCGACCCAATTGACTTAGTATCATAATTGATAAAAACAAACTAGATCATGGACTAGGTTAGCTAGGGGTGGACCTAAACCCTAATAAGTTTTGTCAATAAGAATACAAGAATGATGTGGCTAACTATGTAATGTAAACTATCAAAAAATGGGGTTTAGGTTAGGTAAGGGATAATTAAGGTGGTAAAAGACTAGAAGAGGGTGAAAATAGGAGGAAAATCTTAAGGGAATGGTTTTAAGAGACAAATGTATAGATAATAAGTGGAAAAAGGGACAATAATCCTATGAAGCACTAATGGTTTACCCACCCTTTTCTTAGTGCATTTTTTAGGGTGTGCACTTAGAGATATTAAGACTCGATAGGTTCCTACAAGATAGAAAGCATCAGTAATTGATAAAATTTGAAAATATTATGTGTATACAAACACTAGTGCCATGTGGCACTACTATCATGAAAGTATAACTAGTGATTTAAGGCATAAAATAAAGATAAATTGAGGTAAGATAGGTTATGGAGCCCTATAAATAGTAAAATGTGACTTATGACTAATAGGAGTGTCATAAATAAGGAGAAATAGGCATAATACAGACCAAAAGACTCAAAATGACCATGTGAACAAGGGTTATAATCATAACTTATGCCTTCATGAGAAAGAGCAATAAAAGACAAAGTACTTGTGGCTTCTTGAACAAATTAGGGTGTTTACAATTTATCTCTCACATTGGCCAAATTTATGATAAATTATAAGGGGAAGTTTTAGTGATAAAGTCCTTGGTCTAGATGGTTTTCCCCCTCTCTTATTTCAAAAATTCTTGGACAACATTCACTTGAAGATTGAAGTAGTGGTTTCTAAATTATTTATAGATGGTATCATTTCAAAAAAGATGAACAATATGTTCTTGATCATTTTTTCCAAATAACAAGGATTAAAACAACTTAATGAATTTAGACCTATAAGTTTATTCACTACAACCTGTAAAATATGCTATCTAATGCTAGTTAAAAGGATTCAACCAATAATTAAGAGAATCATTGATGAGTACTAAGGGGCATTTATTTTTGTAACATAAATCATAGATGGCATTATCAATATAAATGAGGCCATTCACTCTATGCAAACTTCTAAAAAATAAATTATTCTTATTAAACTCGACATGAATAAGTCCTATGATAGAGTCTTGTGGAGGTTTTGAGAGAAAAATATTTAAAATTTTGGTTTCAATCCTATCTTTCAAAACCTCATTTATAGTTATATATCTACCCCAAAATTCTTAGTGTTATTCAATGGGGTACCCAAAGGCTACTTCTCTACCATGAGAGGGATGAGGTAGTGGGATCCCTTATCACCATACTTGTTCATTATCATTATTTAATTATTGGGTATACACATTAAAACTCAAGGCCTAATGAAATTCATCATATCATATCAGAGCATTAGTCTGGTTATGCATGAGCAATTTGCTAATGACACTTTCTTACTTGGGGAAGCATTGGTTGATGAAACCAAAGTTTTTAATAAAATACTTATAGATTATGAAAAAGTATCCAATTAGTGCATTAATTTCTCTAAAATCTTAATTTTCTTCATAAACACACAAGCAGGACTAAAAAAATTGACCCTTATACTTTGATGCAAGATAAGATCTTCCCCTTCTATACATTTGGGAATTCTCCATACTAGAATCCCCTTATTGAAAGAATCTACAAGAACTTACCTAGATGGAAATACCTTCTTTTTTCACAAGCTAACAAGCTTTAAATACTTTAAATCTCAGTCCAAGGCATCCTGATCTATTTCATGTCCATCTTTAAGTTGCTAAGAAAAATTACTAACAAGACAAATTAGATGTAATGAACATTTTTATGGAAAGGATTAGAGGAAAAATTCAAGTTATCTCTTACATAATTGGATAAAACATGTCTTCCTAAATCTAATCGAGGGTTGGGCCTTAGAAAGATGATAAATATTAATAAACCCCTACTTACAAAATTGGGATGGAAAATCCTAAAGGAAGACAAATAATAGACCTACATTATCAAGGGAAAATACTCAGAGGGTAATAATGAGGACTATTTTCTCTAGGAGGAATGCCCAACTAATCAGTTAGTTGTTTAGAAATCCATCTCTTGTAAAAGAAGGATCTTTCAAAAAGAATGTAAATGAAAGATTGGCAATGGGTAAATTGTGGATTTATAGGATGATTCCTAGATTTCCATAGTTCCCTTAAGATATCAAGAATCATGGAGAAATATAAGTCAAAGATTCAAAAAATCCTTGGGATCCAAAGTCAATAACTACTAGTCACTATAAAATGGAATTCCCATTTAGAAACCCCTACAAATTTATTTAGCTAATGAGGAGGAATCTTAGGCCCTGGCTAGGATAAGAACGCAAATTCAACACATTCACATTCCTCACCTTCTGAGGGAGACAACCTAATCTATTCTAATGAATAAAATGATTATTTATCTATTAAATCCTTATATAGGGTAGATATTGGATTGGAAGATGAATGGGATGTTTGGTTCCCCCTTTAAATCAAATACTTAACTCCTTAGATCAACATTTTATACTAGTTGGTAGTAAAAAATAAGATTCTCACCAATGATAATCTGGTCAAATAGGGAATGAATTTTCCCAACCATTATTCCCTCTACCAATATTCTAAAGAATATATCAATCATATTTTTATGGAATGCACCTTCAACTCATCTATCTTGTATCTTTTTATTCAATGATATCTTCTTTCATGGGTGCAGCCCAAATATCTACAAGATTTGGTAATTTAGTAAAAACCATATTGGGGTCTTCCTTCCCTAAATTTCTTATGTAAATTTTCTCTACCACACTTACTTTGGTCCATTTGGAAAAGAATGAATGGTCATATATTTACAAATATAACTACTTTTATGGGATTTATTTTTTTGTATATGTATTCCTCAATCTTAAAGAGTTGGAAATATTTTCATCCCAAAGACAAGGCTAACTATTCCCCTATAGAGTCTTCCATTTTTAACTACTATAAAATATCCCAAATTGTTGAATTACCTAAATAAACCTTGGGGTCTTCCTTCCCTAAATTTCTTATGTAACTTGTGTTTACCACACTTCCCTTGGGCCATCTAGAAAACAAGGAATGATCATATATTTACAAATAAAACTACTTTTATGGGTTCTATTTTTTGGCATCTATGTTTCTCAATCTCAAAGAATTGGAAATATTTTAATCCCAAAGACAAGGCCAAATATTCCCCTATAGTATTCCATTTTGAGCTACCATAAACTATCCTAAATTGTTGAATTACCTAAATTCATGTCATTGAGACATTCAAACAAGTGGTCACATCCCCTGGCTGGGTTGATGAAACTCAACTTTGATGGTGCCTCTAAAGGCAATCTCGATAATATTTTGGGGGTTGTCATAAGGGATCATGAAGGTAAGGTATTAGATGCTTATGATGGACTATTGGGATACTAAATAAACCATGTTTTTGAAGCTATGACAGCCCTTTAGGACATTTAACTTGCTTCCCATGGCTGCATTCCTAAGTTAATTATCGAGGGTGAACCCCTTAATATACTAAATGCTTTTTTAGATAAAATCATCCCCTACCACACTATCAAATCCATAATTTATGATGCCCATATTATCATTTCCTCCTTCAAGGATTCATATATCACCTACACCTTCTATGAAGGCAACATTATCATAGACTACCTAGACAACTATGGGGTTATAAGTGAAAGAATGGCCATGTGAGATGATGCCAAATCAATCCTAGCCAAAATTTTAAATATAATTAACAATGATGATGTGGAGAAGTCTTAAATTCAATATCAATAGATTAAATGTTTGAATTTAAACTTTAGGTGTGTGAAACTTCCCCCCTCACAATTTTATAAATGTAATATCAAGGAATTTAGATCCTACAGTTAGGACGTTAATAATAGTATTCAAGTTTTAATGTTGAAGTTTAACTCTAGAATTATCCACTAAAATACTTAGAATAAGAAAAGTAGTATTCAATCTCAAATGGGGGTGATCGTGACTATATGGAACTTATGTCATACATTGAGGTGTAGGAGAATAATAAAGTATGTAAGAATTAAGCAAAGGAGGCCAAACTTAATTTATGATGAGAATTAAAGTTGATGATGAGAATCTTTATAAGGAGTTTATTATTTCTTAGAACAAATGGAATGTTAGGCTGAGGGGAATGAATATTTTTGTGTCTTAATAAAGTATTGGTGAATCCAGTGGGATGCCATATGAAGGGTTTAAAGCTATTAAAAAAATTGATAATTTAGAGATAATGCAAATTTTTTTTAGACATATTCTATGTTGAAGACCAATAAGCAGGGTTTTTTACAATAAGAGCTTCCCCATAGGTGGCTAAAGATATGTTTACAAATCATGAAATACCTAGCCCTAGAAGATAAGTATACCTTTACTTTTTCTCACTACTTTTTACTTCTTAATCATTTTTATGGATATAGAATCAATTTTCCATTCTACATACTTAAGTCCCTTAAAGACATAACCCTTGCATACTAGGTTAGTGATAAAAATGATATAATCCACCATGGCCTCATCCTTATGGTAATTCAACATGGTGAAACCATGCATGAGAAAACCATACCCCTAGCTGAAGACTCCCTGGTTGAAGACACTCCTACAGAAGATACCCCTTTTGAGGATACCCTAGCTAATGACCCTTCTAAGGAAGATTTTGGCCTATCAAAAAATTAGGAAGGCTCCACAATCCAAGCCATCCTAAAAACCTTCTCCTCCTTTGCCATGTCAACTACCTTCAAGTGTCCTTATGTGTTCTCACATTCCTTCATTAGTGATAAATCTTAAACTTTGGCCATTCTGCCAAAAGGGGTGGATAGTCCTAGGAGTAGGGATCTCAATAGAATAACAAATAAAAACACTACTTAGAGTAGAAAACTAGGTATTTTACTAGATAAATTGAAAGGCATTTGGATGGTTATGTTTTACCTCATAAAATATTGGAATGAACTAAAGGTAGAAATAATCAATCTTAAACAAGAGTTAGATAGGGAAAAAGACAAGCCCTCTAATTGAAAAAAGAAGGGAATATTAGAGTGGGGAAGGATATCACAAAAGACACCAAACCTTCACCAAAGGAAAAAATAATAATTATAATCCCTTAGTTAAGGCAAAATAGGCCTTTCTGAGAGGACCTTTCAAACATACCCAAGGAATAACCAACCAAGATCTGCTATTGGAGAAGAAAAAGGATATTGAACAAGCCAATTCAAAAGAGATATACATCTTAGAGTATGTCTAAATTTATTTTTTGAGTACTTATTGTTTGATTTTTTGTCTTGTATACTTTTCATATTGGTTGTATGTTTTTGCTGATGGTCTTCTATTTGACATGTGAGGTTTTGACTTTGTGTCTTATTTTGTCTAAACTTTAGCTATTGAATCCTTATAAAACTAGATTTATTTTACCTATAAAATAAAAATAAGGGGATATTTTTGGAATAAAATCATGGAGGGAGTGTTGAATAAATTTACTTGGTCACTTATTCCAAGGAAAATATTTAGTAGTATATTACAGTAAAGGGAAATCTTCACACCATGTTAGAAACACATGGAACACTGATGGTGAAAGAGTCTATATTCATAGAATCAATAATAAATTTGACAAGAATATATTAATATTATTAGGCATGTGTAATTTAATTTCAAATCCAAAAGGCTAGTTCCTCTAAAGTACTAGAAAAGTGAAAGTAATATAGAAGAACAAATATATTTTGGCTATGTATTGCTTTAAGAAAAAAATTGTAATATTTTCCATGTTGTAGCTTTTTTATAATACCATAAAAGGTGATTTTAGTTCTTTCCATGTAGTTTTATTTTTATGTGTGGTGATTCCCATTTAAAGTTATATATACATATTGTATTTAACTCTTAAGGGATGAATATTTATGGGATAGAATCTCAAAATTATTCAAAAAATTTAGTGAGTTATGTTTTGTATTTTTATCAAATTTTATGTGATGCATGATTTAATAGGTTAAATTTATTAGTATATGAGATTAATATGTGTGAATTTAAAATTATTTAAATTGAGTAATAACCATTTTCGTTGTTTTTGTAACTAAAACTTATGTCATAATCTTGGTTTTTTAATGAATGTGCATATTACCAAAAATAAAAAACTATCAAATAATTGTCAAAAGATTTTATTTTAAATCATTCTCCCTTATAATATTTACTATTTTCATATAAATCTAAGCAATAACTATATTTGAGTGAACACTTATTTAAATTGCATAGAGAATTTTAGAAAGCTATTGTATTTAATAAGATGTTTCCACTAGCTTAGGAAACTTTCTTCTATGCCTTAGCTACTCTTTTTTTATGTTTGTTTTAATCAAGATGTATTTTTATAATAACACTTTGAAAATCCATATTTAGGTTATTTTTTTGTCTTTTAGGTAGGTTTATTAGTTTTATAACAATGATCTTCTTTGGATATAACCACCTCACTCAATTGTTATTCCACAACGTAGTTATTTATAAAACTAAATAATTTAAACTCAAGTAATATGTTATATATTATGATACTAAAATGAGGGATATTTTATCATCAACCTATCTATTGGGTCACAAACCCACATCACCAAGTCTTTCTTTCCACCTGTACACAATCCCAAACCTGAAAAAGAATAGTAATAAACTAAGTACCCTAGCCTTCTTAGTCATTGCTATAAATATTAAATTAAAATTTAATATATTGTTTTACATTTAGATATATTTATAATAAATTTAATTTATAAAATAAAAATATTCATATTTTTTACACTTTTTTAGATCATTAGTTAGAAATAAGGTGAAATATATTATTGAACCCAATCCTTATCTTGAGCACATCAAACTTTGGAAATTTTCCTTAGGGTTTATTTATTTTTATTTAGGACTTTATATCTATATTTTAGGTTTTTATATTTAATTTTTTTATTCCCCGTAAATTTATGAATTAATATTTTTCTATTGGTCCTAGCCTTCTTTTAATTTTCATGATCTTATTGTATGAAGTGTTTTAAGAAGGTTATCTCCATTGTCTCTATACTATGAAGTGATTTAATAAGTGGTGTAAAATTTGAGAATAATAATATTCCTTTGAATAAATATAAAACTAAATAAATAAATGGTATGGACATTGATTATTATTCAGCTTTTAATTCATATTTTATAAATGAACACATACATGTGAAACAACATATTGTTAGTGATGAAATTCTTGATCTTGAAGATGTTAATAAATATAATAATGAATTAAAAAATATAATGAAAATTTATGACCTTAATGGAGTAGATATTAGATAAGTTGAATCATTTTCTAATTCCCAAAGTCAAATTTGTCAACAACCTCATTAATTGGATAAGGTCTTAAAAGTAGTCTTAGAGGTAAAAAATGTATAAATTTCCTAGGTTTTCACATTTGAGGGATAAAATGAGCCATAAATTTATTTTAAACAACATTTTATAAGTACCCAATATATAATAGGTCTTCAAA
>JARHVA010003036.1:1317500-1347500 GCA_037957365.1 Torreya grandis | reverse complement strand
CAAACAAATTTGGCCTCCTATAAAGTTCTAAGCATAGTTGGCTCTATGATAGAAGATTTTGAGAAGGTAGTTTAATGGAAATATATCTCACACATGTGAGGGTTATAGGATTAGCTCATCACATGGTTGGTTTCTCCTATGTAATGAGATCATATGGTCCAAATTTGAGATCATGCATCTAAGCACAAAAGAAGTTATTAAGGTTCAAAAATGGCTACTTAGGAAAATAAGCAAGGTTCCCATAGTCAAATATGCAAGAGGTTAAGTTTGAGAAAGTGTTAAGGAGATCGATGGAGTGCATTTAATCTAATATGTCAAGAAGAAATGAGATGGATAGATGTGTATGTTGTTTAATGGTTGGGCAAAGGTAAAGGATAAGGATCTAATGGTGAGTGGGTGTTCATATAGATTGATTGAATGATGATCATTGATAGTTAAATACCTAGGTGATCTACAAAGATCAATGGTGTGTATTGAGTCAAAATTATAAGGGTACATGATATTAGGTCAAAGTGACTAAAGTTTAACATTTGAGCATTGACACCTATGTATTAAAGTTTAGACAAGATCAATAATGTGTAATTGATCTGAGCAATGAAGACACAAGATGCGAGCAAAGTTTTCATGGTTTAATTATGACTTTTTCCATTTGAATATTTGAATTTAATAAAGGAAAAACTAATGTTTAGTATTTTTTCCATAACATCCTAATAGCCAATTCATTAATGGGTGAATATTTAAATGTGATGGTTTCTATTCCTATGGGTGACACTTGTAGCATGCCTAGTGGCTAATAAAGATGGTGTTGATCATGATTAATCTATATATAGTTAAACCAAATGTGATGGTTTCTAGAGTTATAATAATTTAATGAGGGAGTGTGAGTGTGGAGCCAAGAGAAGGAAATAACATTTGAAAGAGAAGGTACAAGTTAGTGAGGACCAACAAAGAGTGAAGAGGATCAAACATGCTAGTCTGAGTAAGGTGTTGAAGGTGATCACATTAGTCATTCGACCTAATAAGCCTAAAAGAGGCAGAATGGGTGAGTATGCTCAAGAGGCTACTTGAAAGAGACTTAGGAAAGAGTTGAGAGAGGCTTGTGTGTGTGAATTAGGAAGATAATGAGGGGTAGAGTTCCCTATAGATGAGTTGATGAGAAAATTAGTTTGAGGACTATTTATAGAAATTGTTGGTCATAATTTTATTGTCAAAGTAGTGCTCTTTTTATTTGAGTATGAGTGAAGGTAAAGAGTGATAATTAGAGGTCCATCATCTAGTGTTGAAGACATCAATTCAAAGGTAGGGTTGTTCATTAGTGTTGGTGTGGGTGCTCAACATCTAATGGGGTTATTTCCTCCTTGCAAGGTGAAACTTTCTAAAATTCTAGTTGTTATGGGTGCTCATCTAGATAGGTGTAGTATATCCTTGTGGGATTGTTGTTACACTAAAATAAGGAATGGTAGTTCCTTGATTAGTTACTTGATGGTCTAAATTGGTTCTTGTTTTATAGGACAATAGTCTAATTGTAGTTTCCAGTGGTTTTTATTCCCCAAGAGAGTTTCCCACATATGCCATGTGTTATGTGATTGATCTTTCTTTGTCTATCTTTCTCATTACTATGAATGATGTGTATGCTTCATGAATTTTTGTGGTATCTATTTAAGTGTTTGTAAAGATCAAAATTGAATTTGGATTATTTGGGCTCATTGATTCACCCTCCCCCATCTTAGTGATTTTACCTCTTACAATTGGTATATGAGTGGGTCCTTTGAAGGAATCCTAATAGCTTAAAGGTGATCCTAAGTAGGTACAAAGATGGTTAAGCAGTTGAAGAAATAAAATAAATATTGGAAGGATGTTATCAAGGCACTTGAAGAACATATATGTAATTTGAAAAAAGATGCCAAAGAGGATAAGAATATTATCAATGATCTCAAGGTTCAACTAGTACATGGAAAGGCAAGTTTGTGTTCAAAATAAAATGAAATCATGTTTGATAAAGAAGATCATAGCAAGGAAGAAGAAGTTGATCTAGAAGTTGATTTCATGGGTGAACTTGGTGAACTGAAGGAGAAAAATAATAAAAATCATAAGATAAAAAATATGATCAAAGGTATTGAAGCATAAGTTAGTTCTCTTGAGGGAAGTTTGATAGAGCAAACATGTATAATAAAATATGACATGGCTAAAGAATCTAAGAGTGATAACGAGACTATCCAAGTTATCAAAGGTCAGTGTGTAAGAGATAAAGAGGATGAGAGCATTCAATTGGAAATGAAGATAGGATCATTAATGGATGAGCATGAGCAATTTGTTTTCAAGATAAGTAAGCTTGAAGAAGATAAAAATAAGTCAGATTAGATCAATAGCAATGAAAGAAGGTTTATTATAAAACCAAATGATTCAAGGTATGATAGTTTATTTCATGGTCATTGTTATGCATGTAATAAGTATGGTCATAGAGCTAAGGACTATAGAATAAAGTAATTCAAGTATGGACATTCATGGAGTCTTGAAAGAAGGACCAATTGGTCATTGATAAGTCATAACTCAGATTAATCATGTAGTATGTTGAATGATATTATTTGCTATAATTACAATAAAATAGGACATATTGCCAAATTATACAAGGACAGTTTAAATAAGAACTCATGTCTTGACAAGAAGAGAAATTCTCTTAAAAATCACTCAATGGTGCTAAGACCAAAGTATATGAAGGATAATAATGATCAAAGTGGACTGCCTACTACAACAAAGAATGAATCAAACATGAAGAAGATACAAGAATGTTAAGAGAATTTGTCTTTTGTTTAGAGAGAAAAGGAAGATCACAATCATCATCAAGATAAAGGTATGAATGGTCTTGTTTGTTTCATATGTCATAGAGTTGGTCGCATTACTAGGTATTGAAATAACATGTTGAATTAGTTCTCAAAGCAAAACAAGGTGTTTGGAGCTTTCGATATGCAAATAAGTGGTCACAAATGGGTTTGGAAACCTAAGCCTATTAGAAGAGATCATAGTGAGACATAAGATGGTTTTATTGACATGATAGACATGAAGGAGATTCAAGATTTTCTATTGACAACATTTATTGAAAAATCTAAAGAAAAGAATGATTTCAAAGATTCAATTAAAGTCAAGCATGACTGTTAGTTAGAGAAAGATATAGAGATATGGGAGTATCCTAAGTTTTGTGAATTTTAGTGTCTCTATGTCAAAAGGGTGTCTATAATATACAATTTAAGAATATTTACTACAAACTGACAAACTCTAACACTCACACACTCACACCTTACTGATCCAAACTAAATAGATAAAATTTGTGATGATTCCACACTATGCATACACTATGGAAATAGACTTATATTGAAACATACATGGAAAAAACACAACCCATTGATATATTAATGGGAATCCTTATATTACATGACATAAGAAACTCTCACATATATTGAGCCAACAATCTATTCTCAACAACTCCTTATAACTCTCAACTCTCAAAATGAATAAATACTATCAACTGATAACATATCAAATACATGAAATCTAAAATACATAGACACTAAGAAAATACAACAACTTATCACACTTAAAAATAAAGGATAACTTTAATAAATATCCAACACCAAACAACCTGCACACACTAAATCTACTGCTACAACTAGTCCAGCTAGGGAGGGTCTTCCACCACTAAAATTGGTAATCTTTTGTTGATGCTCCAAGTACAATTCCTATATGGAATTGAAAAAAATAAATAGGGTGGATATTTTTCCACTAAAATTAGTTACATTACTCCATGGAATTCATCTAAATGAGGGGATACAAACACAAGTTCAATATCTAAAAATGGGGGGTTTATGATTTCAAAAGATGTCTTTGCCCATGGAGAAGACATATACTTATAGTTTTTACAATGAAGTAGGAAAAGAGAAGAATTATGAAGAGAGAGAGAGAAAAATTGCACCATAATCCAAGTGGGCATAGTAAACCCATGTGGGGTGGTTGTCTTTTTGTGTAATAACATCCAAAAGGTAGCCACACTCTTTTATATTTTCTCCCCATCATCCATATGCTTCCAAAAATTCCTCTTCATTCACACATGTGAATAATAATGCCTTACTTGTCCCTTTGTGAAAATGGTGGATTACATGATCATACACTATTTGGTCTTAATCTCCCACTTCTCAAGTGTCACCAAAAATGGCATCCCACTTCCTCATGTGAGCCAAATTACCAATAGTGAAAGTTTGGATTTTTCCCCCAAGTGCCCATAAGCTTCCAAACCATCTTTTGAATTTTCTTTTCCACTTTCTCTATGCCAAAACACTATTCCCCAAAGTGTGGCACCATTATTATTTAACCTTATATTTACTTGGGATGTGATTCAAATAAATATTAATACTTATGTCAAATAGTGGATTATTATGCTCCACCTCTTTACATGCCTTAGATTCTTATGTGGAATATGCCACATCACTCCATAAGTCACCTCCTTGCTACATCATTAGCTATGTCACCATCCACATCACCTGCCATGTCACTGCTAAGTCACCTTCCATGTCACCATGAATAGTGACCTACCATGTCATCATGAATAGTAATAGTGAATAGTGCTTTATGAATAATACTTTTGAATAGTACCTCGTGCATAGTAATTTTGAATATTATCTTATGAATAGTGACCCACACTAGAAAATCCCTTACAAAACCCAAAATAGCTTATGGGAATAAAAAGGATAATGGTATCCATAGAATGTCTTATTCAAAAAATTGGGACATTATAGTCCTCCCTTCCTAAAATTGCTTGCCCTTAGGAAATTCCAAACTTGAATCTTCTAGAATCATCATGCCAAAGTGATGAATCAAACTATAATGCTCATATAACCTAGATCATATACCTATCAAGTGAGAAAGCTCTTGCCAAAAAGTGTTGAAAGATACTCTCTACCTATCATCCAAAACATCTTTGTGCAACCCAAGTATTTTTACTACCTCTTTGAATAATAGCTTGACCTCTTGAGAAAAAATGTCAAGTAAATATGCATGACTCACAAAAACATGAATGAAAACCTTC
This sequence comes from Torreya grandis, assembly GCA_037957365.1. Taxonomy (NCBI): domain Eukaryota; kingdom Viridiplantae; phylum Streptophyta; class Pinopsida; order Cupressales; family Taxaceae; genus Torreya; species Torreya grandis. The sequence goes on along the minus strand of JARHVA010003036.1, from coordinate 1,342,423 downwards.
AGAGGATCCCTAATGTGAGGCATGACTATATACCCATGACTTGAGTTGAGCAAAGTAAATTTGATTGTACCATACCTTTGACTCTGAATGCTACCATGATCACAAATAAATATTAAGAACTTTGCACCATGCTTCCACTACACCACTCTGATCAAAACTAGAGTACTAACATTACATGTATACATTCATCTTCCCTATGCCCAAAATGAAAATTTATCCTCTAAATCAAAACTAGAAGACCTGTATGAATTGAATTATGTAACATAGAATATTTCATGCTAAAGAATCACAACAAAATCAGCATTAACAATCTCTTTATCAATCATGATCCTAGGCCATAGAAAAATTAATTTATAAGCATGATTCTCATTATAACTCATCATGGTGTCCAAAAACTAATGTAGATTAAACTTAATTAACTAGAAGATAGCTATATTATGATTGAATGTTAAATACATAGTTATCTTGGGAAGCCTTCCTCTATCATAAAATTGTCAAAAATCTAGAACCACAAACAACTCTGATACCACTTGTCAGGAATGTAGAACCACAAATAGCTCTAATACCACTTGTCAAGATTTAGGAAGCATAATCGATTACCATGTACAAGCAACTAAATGCGGAATTTAACTAGAATTCAAAAATAACACATAATTTGAGAGACAATACCCAATTGTATTAATACTCTTCTAGAAGGAAATACAACAAAGAAGATGCCACAGTCTTCTTCCTTACACTCCTCTAGGGCTCCCACACCTCTAGGGCATAAACAGTAAATCTCTTCAAGAGCTCACTCTCTCAATTACGGTCCCAATAATCAACTCAAACATAGAGTTGTTATTCACCTCCACTAGCCAATAACAATATTGTCAGTCCACCAGTCAGTAACAATACTGCTGATCCACCAAGTACTCCATGTACTCCAAGTTTGAGTATACAAATATACTCTAAGTACATAATGTACTCCAAGTAGATCTCACTTGATCTTGCTACCTGTTGTGTTGCTGACCTCCCTGATCTTGCACACCTGCAAATCAACCTGGTTCTACACACCTGCAAACCTAGATCTCACACAAACACACACCTACAGATCAACTGACCTTACTTACCACATGTAGATCTCTACCTGATCTTGCACACCTATAGATCAACCTGATCTTACATACCATAAAGAACCATTTTCCTCCAAATCAACATCCATGTGGATCTTCTACCAGACCTTGCTCTCCCACAGATCTACCTAATCATACACACTTGACACTATGAGGAGCCAAGCTTGCTCTCTCTTTCTAGCACTCAGGGAATCCCTAATTTGATCCCTCACCCTTTACAATATAGCCCATGAGTCTATTATATAGATCTCATGCAAACAATAATTAGACATCTAATTACAATAATTAGATCTGTAGCTCAAGACTAAAATTAGCCTTTTAACATGCAAACAACCAGTTTGTTAACATACTGTTCATGAACTAATAGTTCTAGAACTGCATATGCAACTGACGTCGGTCCTTGTCTGGCTAGAGATGATCGACATCGGCCGATCCTGACTGATGTTAGTTTCTCTTCTCACTATATATGATTGACGTCGATTGATCAGACTGATGTCAGTTTTTTTGTAACTTAGCAACCTCTCAATAACCTCTTGTTTACATCCTAGTGAAGATTTTAGCTCCACAACCTAACAATTTCCCACTTGGAGATAAATAGTTACACCTATACCTATACCTGTACATCATCTAATCTATTTCTTGGCTTGTATCCCTCTTTAAGATCAATCCTAAAGACCAACCACCACACATCCTATGGTGCAACACCTGTCATCTAAGTAACCTGCCATATTCACATCTACAAACCCATGTAGAGAAGTGCCTGACCCTGCATAGCATGTCAACCTACTGTTGGTCCCTCTCAGATACCTGAGAATCCATTGAACTACTTTCCAGTGCTTCCTTCTCAGATTGGCCACAAACTTATTGACAACTCCCACTGTTGGGGCAATATCAGGGAGTACACATGTACTCAACCTCATCATGTGATTGGGGACCCTATTCTATGAATTGTCCATCCATAGGTGTGCTTGTCATACTACATCCTGCACTACCTTCACATAATCATCCTGAGACAACATCAACCTATGATCTTCCATGTATCTAAGAATACTCATGCCAAAGAATTTTGCTGCTCCCAAATCCTTCATAGCACACCACTAAACTAACCTTACCCTTAGCTCAGCAAAACCCTTTATGTCTGAACCTGCAACAAGCATACCATCCACATACAATAACAGGATAATGTCATGACCATCATCCAACCTGGTAAGACAAACACAATGGTTACAATGACATTGACTAAAGCCATGCTTTATCATACACCCATCAAACTTGTATCACTGTCTTGTAGCCTGCTCAAGACCATATACCCTAGCCTTTTGTCTCATGTGTCCATTCTCTCTCTTCTTTAACCTGGCTGGCAACTCTACCAAATCTACCATTTGGTTCTCTTCCAAAGAATTCATGCCATGCTCCCACTGTTTCTTGGATCTTACCTGTTCTGCTTCTTTAAAACTTCCTAGTTCTTGACCATCAGTGAGCAAAAAGTAGTGTAAAGAAGGGGAATAATGAATTTTAGGCTTAATTACACTTTCAATCCTCCACATGGTTGTTTGAGACTCCTTGACAGCTTGTTATCTGCCCAAAATCTATTCCAATGACCAATGTCGATCACCACCCAGTCTGCATCTGACCAACATCGGTTCCATGTGACTGACCTAACTACCGACACTAGTTCCTTGACCAACGTCAGTCACCACCTGCTCGACACCATCGACTATGCCTATCTGCACATGACCAACATTAGCACCTACCTATTTGACATTAGTTACCCCTAATCAATGTCGATACCTGTGTTTTCCTGTGAGTGATGACTTTTTACCTGTGAGCTTACTTTGAATCAAAACCCTATCCAAACTGCCCTACTTAGAAGTATACGGCCCCTATGACTGATCTCTATCTATCATCTCCTCCATAAACACTAAGGCTTTCTAGTTCTTAAGTTTGTCAAATACATTAGACTTCCTTTTCCTGCAATAAATCCAATCCTTTCTTGTAGCATCCCACTGCTCACAGAAATCTTGGTCTATGCTCTCTGAAGCTAAACTCTTACCATTTGACTTAAGAACATCCATTCCCTTCTCACTTATGTGACCAAGCCTACAAAGCCACATCTTTGTAACAGAAGTGGAATCAGTAATACAAGCAGGTAGATAAAGAGTACCTACTTTCTTACCACATGGTAATTCAAGTGTATCCTTGGTAACATTCCAAGAATCCACTGTGAGAGTTATTGTGCATCTCTCATCACCCAAATTTCCTATAAAAACTAGTTGCATCTTTAGGACTGTGACCTGCATGACCTCCTTCAACACCCATGTGTTGCCCATCTACAATTTCAGCTGCACTTCCCCTTTGCTAATACTTTGACAAGGCTCACCAACCCCTAAATAAATCTTTTCAAAGTCTCCATGGACCTTAACATGGAAAAATACTCTATTTTGTGCTACATGGAAAGAGGCAACATAATCTATAAACCAAGATTATACTTTATCCAAGGAACATATAAGAGCAACCAGTGCAACAATCCATGCAATGATATCTGCTTCTTTATTTCTTTCATGTTGATCTGCTACCAACCAACAATTTTTCTTTTCCTGCTCTTTCTTTCCATAACACCGTAATTGACCATTCGTGCCTTTGAATTCCTCCATTCTTAGCTTAGTTTCTTCTACCATTGCTATACTCCCACTCAATCAAAAACCCCTGAGAGTGACCTGTAATCAAACATAAACCTTCTCTCTGCAACCTTAGCTTTGATACCACTTGTCAGGAATCTAGAACCACAAATAGCTCTGATACCACTTGTCAAGAATCTAGAACCACAAACAGCTCTGATACCACTTGTCAGGATCTAGGAAGCACAATTGATTACCATGTACAAGTAACTAAACACAGAATTTAACTAGAAGTAAGTAGTAACTAGAATTCAAAATTAACAAAAAATTTGAGAGACAATACCCAATTGTATTAATACTCTTCTAGAAGGAAATACAACAAAGAAAATGCCACAGTCTTCTTCCTTACACTCCTTTAGGGCTCCCACACCTCTAGGGCATAAACAATAAATCTCTTTAAGAGCTCACTCTCTCAATTACAGTCCCAACAATCAACTCAAACACAGAGTTATTGTTCACCTCCACCAACTAGTAACAATATTGCCAGTCCACTAGTCAGTAACAATACTGTCGGTCCACCAAGTACTCCACATACTCCAAGTACACAATGTACTCCAAGTAGATCTCACCTGATCTTGCTACCTATTGTGTTGTTGACCTCCCTAATCTTGCACACCTATAAATCAACCTAGTTCTACACACCTGCAAACCTAGATCTTGCACACACACAGACACACCTGTAGATCAACTGACCTTACCACATGTAGATCTCTACCTGATCTTGCACACCTGCATACCAACTTGATATTACATACCATGAAGAACCCTTGTCCTCCAAATTAGCAACCCTATGGATCTTCTACCACACCTTACTCTCCCATAGATCTGCTTGATCATACACACTTGGCACTATGGCACTATGAGGAGCCAAGCTTGCTCTCTCTATCTAGCACCCAGGGAATCCCTGCTTTGATCCCTCACCCTATATAATATAGCCCATGAGTCTATTATATAGATCTCATGTAAACAATAATTAGACATCCAATTACAATAATTAGATCCATAGCTCAAGACTAAAATTAGCCTTTTAACATGCAAACAACTAGTTCGTTAACAAACTATTCATGAACTAACAGTTCTAGAACTGTATAGGTGACCAACATCGGTCCTTGTCTGGCTAGAGATGTCCGATGTTGGCCAATCCTAACCGATGTCGGTTGATCTTCCCACTGTATATGACCAACGTCAGTTGATCAGACTGACATCAATTTTTTTGCAACTCATCAACCTCTCAACAACCTCTTGTTTGCATCCTGGTGAAGCTTTTAGCTCCACAACCTAGCAAAAATGATAGTGCCTTATTGACACTCAACATCCAAGTGCTAAAAATACAATCCCATGCATGCCACTCCATGGAAAAATTTGTACTCATCACTGTAATATCTAAAAATACATAAGCTATCAACATGAAATCATTGTAGTAACCAATACTTACCCAAAACTCTGAGTTATTATGGGATGACCTTTCACCATTTATTTCATGAGCTAAGTATGGTTAGAACTCAGTCAAGGCATGCATGATGACTACCATTCCCTTTCTTGAATCCTCTAATTTCCATCTTTCACATCAAAAGGGTTACCATTTATGAACCCCTCTAAATCCCATTCCTAAAGAAATACCATCTATAATACATGGGGGTGAGAATTTTGAGATATTAAGTGTGGAATATGAAATAATTACCTCCATAGGATGTTTCAAGACTTCTTTTCACTTAACCCAGTGGAATATACTCCTACTGCCAATGGAAATAATGAACCTAAAAAATCCCTCAACAAATATTCTATAATGATTCCAAGGACCAAAGAATCTACCCTAATGTGCTATTGAAGTGGAAGGTGGCCAATCCAAAGTAAATTGGACCATCTATTGAACATATTGAGCACTAGTCAAGTGCAACATCTCACTTTCACATTTTTCTACAAATAGAACCTGGTGCTCTAGAGATGGAAAATATCAATCCAAATGTTCCCATTGATCTTTCCTACTAAAAATGAATATAATTCCCATGAATAACACATAAGAATGGATCCAATTCATATCCAAAGTCATATCAAAATAACATAGACCAAAAATAACAAAACCATCACTAACCTCAATGTCAAAGTCATGAATCTTCCTCTGACAAGGTCTATCATATCCATTAGTAAAAATGACATGGGAATCATTTTATGGGGTTTTGTCCTTTTTTCAAAACTCCTTGTCTTATCTAATGATAGTGATCTTGTAAATAACTTGATTCCAAGAGTACCTTGATATGACTAGTCATAAGACAAAGAACATCCAAATGATATATATGTCTCTTATCCTCATCTAACATCAAGCTTATCATAGGGACTATCTCCATTGGTCCATCACTCCTAATATTTTCTTCCCACTATTGATCTATAAACCATGAGATTTGATCCTTCACAATGTGGTAAGAAAAGATAATAGAATCTAAGTGATTCCTTAAGGACCTCATTCCATACCAAATGCAAGATATGGAGAATTCAATGGTACTATCAATCCCATTATCTAATTTTATTATAAACATATTACCTAGATTCCATATGAAATAACTATTCATAACCTTTATTCCCAACATATTACCTATATCCCATATGAAATAAATATTCATAACTTGTATCAAAGAGTCCCCATGACCTTTTCTTCAAGTTGTATCCCTTACTCTATCACCTTTGTTTACATGCTTTCTAGGATGACATGAATTTTTCAATGACATAAGTAGAAGAAAATCTAAAATATTCTCATACCTTAGAATGCTAATAACATGCTCATGCTGGCTTTCTGATGGCACAATCTATACAATGCTCATGGGTGAGTTTTCCTTGTGTGCATTTGCATGCGACACCTCCATTTCCTTCTCTTGGGGAAAATTCTTTTCCACAAATTGATGCAAATGAAAATCCACTTGCACACATTCTTACAACTAAACTATGAGAGCATCATAATTTAAGATCCTAGGAGTAATGGATGTTAATTCTTTATACAACTCAAGTTTTGAATCTATAAGAGTGGCATGATCTTCAACATGATTTTCTTCCTCATCCTTAATTTTCTAATAGGTTATGGTAGTAGCACACTCACACAATGAGTCATTATCAGGTGAGAATTTTAAATCCTCAATAATTGCCATTTCATCCCTTTTTGGCTCACTGTCTTGCATATCAACATTAGAGGATAAATGGACATCTTCAACCAAGGGAATGTGTTTACCTTTAATTTATTTTGGCTGCAATTTTTTGTCTTGTGATGAGTGATCATAAACACTCTGAAGAGAGTTCATGGACTAATCTTATCTTGTGGGTGCAACTTGTGATTCCTCTTGCTTTGGCTCCTTGATTTATTCTTCTATCTTGTCAACTACTATGTATTTTAGTACCTTCTACTCATATTGCTTGCAAACTCTATGAACCAATTCATATGTAGCTGAAGAAGTAACTTTATGTTGGTTAAAAATATCCACTAGCAAGGATAAGATGGGTTGGGAGATAACATAGCTTTCATTCAAAATTAATGACATGATGGATTTTATACTATTAAAAATAATTTGATTCTTACTGACAAAAGCTATGAAATGATAAAACATTTCAAGAATAAGCTTTTGACATTTTAAATATATCAAAAAATTACATAACCCAACCTTTTCCATCAATTCTAAAATGTATACCCTCTTACCAAAATAAGGGATTCTGATATCATGTAAATTATGAAATCTCTCAATAACCAGTTGCAACACATCCCTCATTATGTTTTCCTTGTAAGGTAATTTTAGGTCTAAAATTCTTATGATTTTGCTCAAACAAGAGGTGACTATTAACACAGTGGATTGCACCCTAGATAGGAGGCCGAGCTCTGGCCTTCCACACACAACAATGGAAACTCCCCTCTTGCCTATGGGCTTGGCAAAACTAGGGGAGAGTCTCTAGATAAAGGCTAACTCCCTCTGATGTATCTTTTAGGTCGTAGATTTCCTAATGCTAACAATGGGGGGAGGGATGAAAAGGGAGAAGGATGCTGAAAATAGAACCTAAACCTAAACTAAAAGGCGATACACCAAAAAATTTGATCCACTTAGCCCAAACATACACTTTTCACCAAGAACAAGCTCCCATACACTTCATTTGACACAAGAAATTCTTTTCCATCAGTGAGTTAGGGGTCTATGGATATACAGGGAGGAAGAAATACCAGAGGAATTCTCAGACACACTATGGTAGCCTATTCACAGGCACCTATATTCCTCTAGGGACACTTTTGACAAACCTACACAAGAAAGGCTCACAATGCACTAGACATGCTGAAATCATCTTGCGAAAGCATAAAGGAAAATGACTTAACATAGAAAAAAGGCATAGACACATACGAAAGTGCAAACTTAGAATGGAGGTAAAAATGCTATGTCTTGATTCAAGGTAAAATTTGGTAGAGTTTTGCCTTACAAACCCAGAGATTTTTTGGAGCAAAGCTTTGCCTTACAAGCTAAGAAGATCCCTTTCTCGAATGAGAAGTTTAAAATATATAGAGGAAGAAAAGAGGCCTTTTGAAACCCTTTTTACAAGTGACCCATGTGCATTTCAAGCATTAGAAAGATGAAGCTGCTTAAAGATAATGTTGTGTCAGCTCCAATTTTGACTTCAGACATTTGAAACATAGGCCACGCTATTTATTTGCAAATGAGACCACTCCTTCAAGGCATTCATGTAGCTTGTCTACTCATCAATGTAAAGTGAAGAAAAATAGGTTGTGCCATTCACTATTTACACCTCTTGATGACCAATTCACATACACTATTTCAATTGTTGGAGTAACTCCTTGAGTTGACACCTTCCTTCGCCACTTGGACTATTTTGTCCATTTATACACTTGGATTTTTTACTCCCTCCTCAATGATTTCTTCCTTCTGGCCTTAAGCCTTTGAATTCCTTTAGGTTTGCACTTAAGTCTGCGAAGATCAATAGCTATTTCATTGCCACAAATTTGATGTCTTCAGGTCTGTCATCCTCCTTAGAAATTCTTTCGTGTCTTTCCCACTTACCTTGGTCACTTTTCACTGATCTCAACAAGTGACATGTGGTGTGTTACACTATGAAATAGGTGAGGACACATGACAACATCCGCTTAACTTATAGAAGCTTTAGGTACCTTTTGAGAGTCTTGTGGAAGATGACACATGGTGGCTTTTGCTAAGCTTTATAAATAATATATAAACATTTGGGACTCATTCATATTCACACAAATGATGACACTTGGCAGTTTACACTCTCTTTAGCAATTCATCTGGGGCCCACCATAGTCCTTACTCAATAGTGGAACAAAAGGAAAAAATTGTGGATGTTGACATTTATCAGCTTCTATCGAGCTTTACAAGGGATGCATGGCATGTTCCATTGCTCTTAAAAAAATATCAAAACCTTTCATAGTTGCCACTTGGCACCCTCTATAGAACTCTAAGGGAAGCTTATTGAAAGAAGATTTGAAACTCAGATGCAGACACTTGTTGCACTTTGCATGGTTTTACAAGGGACACATGGCTTGTTCTACTGCTTTTAGAGAAAAATTATAATGTGTCCTTGCAGATGACACTTGACAGCTTCCGCTCTCAAGATTTTTTTCTTTTGAGCATTCCTTTAAACTATTTACAAGTGCTCCCTGCCCTCTGTAAGGGTACTTGTCCTTTAGGCTTTGGGAGACTCCCTTGAACCTTCTGATTGAACTGACTAATTGAACTAATAATTGGTTCAACAGTTCAATGGTTCAATACTATGTTCTACTCATCATTCGATCTCTTGAACCAACTGCTTGAACCAATCACTTGAACCAAAAATGGTCCAAAAGTTCAATGGTTTAATGGTTCAATATTTCCAAGTTCAAAGTGATTGAACCAAAGCTGTTGAACCAAGTGATTGAACCAAAGCTATTGAACTAAGCCATTGAACCAAGTGATTAAACCAAGCCATTGAACCAAGTGATTAAACCAAGTCATTGAACCAAGCCATTGAACCAAGTTGTTGAACCAAGTCATTAAACTAAAGCATTGAACCGACTGTTGAGCCAAGGCAATGAACCAAAGTGTTGAACCAAGGCGATGAACCAAAGCCTTGAACCAAGATGATTGAACCTAGAATGGTCCATTTTGTGCCTAAGTGTTGGGAGCCTATTTATTTCTTGTAGAGCCTATAGAAATAGCCCTACAAAGTTCATAGAAAAGCCTACAAAGTCTGTAGAAATGCCTGTAGAGTCCGTATAAATTTCTAGATTTGTGCAAAATCAAAAAATGAACTAGCTCAAAACAACAGGGAAAGAAGGGGACTGATTTTGGCTTGTTGGACCAAAAATGGTCAAAAAATCGGTGACTCTCAGGGGAAGCATGCCTGTTATGCTTAAAAACTAGTTGCCTTAAAATCCATTGGCCACGAAGTCAGAATGCAGCTTTGAAAAAAGGTTAACAATAGCCTTGAGAGATCTAAGAATCAATCATGAAGCCTTTTACCCCAGACACAAGGGAAAACACACACAAGGATAAAAACACTACTTGTGCAAACAACACTTAGGGAAAATAGGGAAAGAAACTAAAATCAAACTACTATATATAGCTAACTAGGTATATTTGCCTCCCTTTTAGATCAAAGGGAAAATTTCTTAAGTACCCTTCCTGGCAAGGAAACTTATGGAATGGAGACTTGGTGACTAGCTCCTCTTACCTGCCACCTTGATTGGCTTGCATTTGAGTGGATTAGAGTCAAACATGCTTCCAACATATACATACTCTTCTTTTTCTTGGAAGCTTGTTGAATACTAATCTTCAATGCTGGTGTGTCTCATGAAGAAATCGATGGTTGTTAGCTCATCACCATAAGCCCTTTAATATGCACATTCCCTTTGCAATGCATCATGGTTTAACCCATTCCATTTTGCTTCATTAAAGACCATATCAAACTCATCCTCTGCTCCTTCATGGCTCTCTTGAAGAAGGGTGACTATTGTGATGTTTGAAATGGAATCACAAACTGATTGCTCATCCAATAGAACATCACCTTTTTTTTCAAAGCTTTCTTCTTCAAGGCTATCCTCAAGATGGACATGCCTCTCCTTTTCCTCCTAATCTTCCTACAATTTGGGCTCCATGGCATGGTCATCTTCCTCATCAATGCAATAATAAATTTCATCAAACAAAGGAGGAGAGAGCTCACCATGCTTAAGTTCCTCCTCATATTGTTGGAACATCTACATGTATGCATGACCTGCATGTTCCCCCTTGCTAATGATATCTTTTGAAGGAGCCTCGATAATGATTTATTCTTCTTTGACATCCATGATAGCCTCTTTGGAAATTGAAAATTGGATCTTTTCTTCCTCACTCACCTCCTAGAAAATAAGTTCTTCCTTGAGAAGGGATGAAGTGGAAGGATGATGATTAAAACCATGCGGAAGAGGAGGCAGTCCTTGAGCTAGAATCAAATGATTCTCCTCTTTCCATTTGGCTAGCACTTTATCTATATCAAATGTGGCTTGATATCTCTCTTGGAGGTGTGTAGATGGGGTGTGTTCAGACATGGAATCTATTATTTGGTCTGAACCGTCCATCAAACATTGGTTGAGGAATCTCACATTGGATTCCAACTCTGCAATTCTCCTAGCTATGTCTTCTTGAAAAAGCCTTTCTTGGAGGTCACTAGCATCATCATGATGAGTAGGAGCAGATTTGTCTTCTCTAAGGTTTTGAGCAAAAACTTTCTTATCTTACTTCCTGCCCCATGATTCCATTGTTTGCTTCCAACTCATGACCTTGGGATTGGAATTTTGCTCCTATGAATAGGCAACAACTTTGTTTTCTTTAAGGTCCTAAACTAGTTCATGATTTTCCCTTTTCCAACTTGGAATTTGGAGATCATACTGAGAGACCTAAGGAAGTTGGGGAAGGTTAGGAAGGGTCTACTGATGTACAGGAAGAGCTGCTTCAAGAGAGATGAGCTGCTTCATGATGTTCCCTCCAAAGAAAGATTCACAATCTAAGGAATTGAGAAGGTTCATCTCCATGGGGGGTTTCTCTAGTTCCCTTTAATGTTTGAAGGCTAGGCACATGGTGTTAAGATCAGGATTGATTTATGCATTAGATGAGCTAGAATGAGCAAGTGCTATCTAATAAAAAGGATTTGGTGCACAAGAGGGGGCTTTCATTAAAATAGGAGGGGGAACACAAGGTTAGCTACCTTGAATGAATGGACTCTTCCATTTTGCTACCTCCTCCTCCATGGATTGCAAGGCTTGAGCTTGCTTGAACAAACACTCCTCTTTGTACATCAGCTCTTGATGATATCTATACTACTCATCTGATCTGTCTATTTCCACCACCTGCTTCTCAAACTCTATTTCTACTTCCTTTATTATTGAAGGGAAACTAGGCAAGCTACTTAAGGTGATTGCATGAAAAACCTAAGCTTGATTAAATCCATATGAAGGAATACAAGGCCCATGATTTTGTGTAAAGGGATTATACATATAAAAAATAAGATTTCTTAATGGCACCAGAATTGCTTAACCATTTGATTCAACTCAAAATTGCCATTGGTGTTGATGAAAAAGCCTCCAAAGGCTAGTTGGTTGAAGAACACACAAAAATTCTTCAACTCTTTGGACAAAAATTGTCCTAGTTGGTCCCACCAGGCATGCTAGAAAACTATTGACATAGTGGATTGCACCCTAGATAGGAGGCCAAGCTCCTACCTTCCACATGAAACAATGGAAACTCCCCTCTTGCCTGTGGGCCTGGCAAAACTAGGGGGAGAGTCTCTAGATAAGGGCTAGCTCCCTCTGATGTATCTTTTTGGTCTTGGATTTCCTACTGCTAATAATGGGGGGGGGATGAAAAGGGAGAAGGATGCTGAAAATAGAACCTAAACCTAAACTAAAAGGCAATACACTAAAAAAGTCAATCCACTTAGCCTGAACATACACTTTTCACCAAGAACAAGATCCCATACACTTCATTTGACACAAGAAATTCTTTTGCATCAGTGAGCTATGGGTCCATGGATATATAGGGAGGAAGAACTACTAGAGGCGTTCTCAGACACACTATGGTAGCCTATTCATAGGCACCTATACTCCTCTAGGGACACTTCTAGCAAACCTGCACAAGAAAGGCTCACAATGCCATAGATATGCTGAAATCATCCTATGAAAGCATAAAGGAAAATAAATTAACACAGAAAAAAGGCATAGACACATATGAAAGTGCAAATTTAAAATGGAGGTAAAAATGCTATGTCTTGATTCAAGGTAAAATCTGACAGAGTTTTGCCTTATAGACCTAGAGATTTTTTGGGGCAGAGCTTTGCCTTATAGGCTAAGAAGGTCCATTTCTTGAATGAGAAGTTTACAATATATAGAGGAAGAAAAGAGGCCTTTTGATACCCTTTTTACAAGTGACCCATGTGCATTCTGAGCATTGGGAAGAGGAAGCCTCTTAAAGATAATGTTGTGTCAGCTCCAATTTTGACTTTAGGCATTTGAAACATAGGCCATGCCATTTGTCTACAAATAAGACCACTCCTTCAAGGCATTCATGTGGCTTGTTTGTTCATCAATATAAAGTGAAGAAAAATAGGTCGCACCATTCACTATTCATGCCTCTTGATGACCAATTCATAGACACTGTGTCAACTGCTGGAGTAACTCCTTGAGTTGACACTTTCCTTCGCCAGTTGGACTATTTTGTCCATTTCTACACTTGGCTCTTTTGACTCCCTCCTCAATGATTTCTTCCTTCTAGCCTTAAGCCTTTGAATTCCTTTGAGTTCATGCTTAAGTCTGTGAAGATCAACAACTATTTTATTTCTGCAAATTTGACATCTTTAGGTCCGTCATCCTCCTTAGCAATTCTTTTGTGTCTTTCCCAATTGCTTTGGTTGCTTTCCACTGATCTCAACAAGTGACACATGGTGTGTTGTGCTATGAAATAGGTGAGGAAATGTGGTAACATCTACTTAACTTATAGAAGCTTTAGGTACCTTTGAGAGTCCTACAAAAGATGACATAAGGTAGCTTTTGCTGAGCTTTATAAATAATATAGAAACATTTGAGACTCATTCAGATTCATGTGGATGATGAAACTTGATAGTTTTCTCTTTCTTTAGTAATTCATCTGGGGCCCACCACAGTCCTTACTCAATAATGAAATGAAAGGAAAAAACCACGTATGTTGACACTTGTTAGCTTCCATTGAGCTTTACAAGGGACACATGGCAGGTTCCACTGCTCTTAAAAAAACATATCAAAACCTTCCACAGTTGCCACTTGGCACCCTCCACAGAACTTTGAGGGAAGCTTATTGAAAGAAGCTTTGAAACTTAGATGCAGACACTTATTGTACTCTATTGAGTTTTACAAGGGACATGTGGAATGTTTTGCTACTTTTAGAGACAAATTATAATGTGTACCGATAGATGACACTTGGCAGCTTCTGCTCAAGCTTTTTTTTTCTTTCAGGAATTCCTTTGAACCATTTACAAGTGCTCCCTACCCTCCACAAGGGTACTTATCCTTCAAGCTATGGGAGACTCCCTTTAACCTTCTGATTGAACTGACTGATTAAACCAATAATTGGTTCAATGGTTCAATGGTTCAATATTGTGTTCTACTCATCATTCGACCACCATAACCAACTGCTTGAACCAACTACTTGAACCTACTACTTGAACCTACCACTTGAACCAATCACTTGAACTAATCACTTGAACCAATAATGGTTTAATAGTTCAATGGTTCAATATTTCTAAGTTTAAAGCAATTAAACCAAATCCATTGAACCAAGTGATTGAACCAAAGCTATTAAACCAAGCTAGTGAACCAAGCAATTAAACCAAGCTATTGAACTAAGTCACTGAATCAAGCCATTGAACCAAGGTGTTGAACTGACTGTTAAAACAACTATTGAGCCAAGGTGATGAACCAAAGCATTGAACCATTTGTTGAACCAAGGTGATGAACCAAAGTATTGAACCAAAGCATTAAACCAAGTTGATTGAACCTAGAATGGTCCATTTTGTGCCTAAGTGTTGGGAGCCTATTTCTTTCCTACAAAGTTTGTAGAAATAGCCCTACAAAGTCCATAAAAAAGCCTACAGAGTCTGTAGAAATGCTTGCAGAGTTTGTAGAAATTTCTAGACTTGTGAAAAATCAAAAAATGAACTAGCTTAGAATAGTAGGCAAAGAAGGGGACCGATTTTGGCCTGTTGGACAAAAATGGTCAACAATGACTTCAAGCTTTATGTTCTTGTATTTGTGCCTCAATAGCTCAAGTTCAACCAAAATAACCTTTAAAGGAGTCATAGCTATCTGCATCTTTTAAGAAGATGTCTGATCCACCATGGATAAGTAATCCTCTACTTCCTTTAAATATATGGAGAAGTGTATACTTTGATTTAGATAAAGACTTAAGTCTAGCTCCTGCATTGAAAAGGCTATCTCCTAAATATTTTTCTCTCATTGATGCCATGACTCAACGACTAAGCATCTAAATATACAACACAAAACTCAAAAAGAGACCCACACCATAAGACTACATAGGCTGGTAAGATGCACAACTTTGATACCACTATAATATCTCATTTATTAATATTTACTATAAACTTACAAACTATAACAGTCACACACTCACACTTCACTGATCCAAACTAAACAAAAAAAAAATGTGATGATTCCACACTTGGAATACACTATGTAAATATACTTCTATTGAAATATAAATGGAAAGAGCATAACCCATTGATATATTAATGGACATCCTTCTATTACATGATATAAGAAACTCTTACATATACTAAACCAAGAAACTATTCTCAACAACTCCTTACAAATCTCAACTCTCAATATGAATAAATACTACCACGTGATAACATATAAAATAAATGTAATATAAAATAAATAGACACTAAGAAACTACAACTTATCACACTTAAAAACAAAGGATAGCTTCAATAAAGTTCCAGCACTAAAAAATCTACACACACTAAATCTACTACTATAGCTAGTCTAGTTAGGGAGGGTCTTCCACCACTAAAACTGGTAATCTTCTATTGATGCTCCAAGTTTAATTCATGTATATAATGGCCAACACTAACTAGTGTAAATATTTTACCACTAAAATTAGTTACATTACTCCATGGAACTCATCTAAAGGAGGGGGATATGAACACAAGGTCAATATCTAAAAATGGGGGTTTTATGATTTCAAAAGATGTCTTTACCAATAGAGAAGACATATACATATAGTATTTACAATGGAGAGAGAGAGAGAGAGAGAGAGAGAGAGAGAGAGAGAGAGAGAGAGAGAGAGAGAGAGAGAGAGAGAGAGAGAGAGAGAGAGAGAGAGAGAGAGAGAGAGAGAGAGAGAGAGAGAGAGAGAGAGAGAGAGAGAACATTGCACCATACTCCAAGTGGGAATAGTAAACCCATGTGAGATGGTAATCTTATTGTGCAAGAAAGTCCAAAAGGTAGCCAACTTATTTTGTATTTACTCCCTATCATCCATATGCTTCCAAAAAGTCCTCAAAGATAAATGATGGATTACATGATCATCCACTACTTTGTCTTAATCTCCCACTTCTCAAGTGACACCAAAAATGGCATATTACTTCCTCATTTGAGCTAAATTACCAATAGTGAAAGTTTGGATTTTTTCCCCAAGTGACCATAAGATTCTAAACTATCTTTTAACTTTTGTTTTCCACTTTATCCATGCCAAAACACTATTTCCCAAAGTGTGGTGACATTACTATTTAACCTTGTCTTTACTTGGCATGTGAGTCAAATAAATTTTAATATTTATGTCAAATAGTGGATTACTACACCCCACCTCTTCACATGCCTCAGATTATTATGTGAGACATGCCACATCACTCCACAAGTCACCTCCTTATGCATCATTAGTTATATCACCTTCCACATCATCTACCTTATCACCATTGAGTCACCTACCAAGTCACTATGAATAGTGACCTAACATGTCATCATGAATAGTAAGAGTGAATAGTTCTCTATGAATAGTAATTTTGAATAGTACCTTGTGAAGAGTGACCTACACTAGACAATCCTTTACAACACCCAAAATAGCTTACAAGAATAAAAAGGCTACTGGTATTCATAAAATCTCTTATTAAAAAATTGGGGACATTACAGTGTCTCTATATAGGCTTAAAGGAGACACTTGTTAGTTAGAAAAAGCTTGGTGGTTTTCAGATATTATTTGGTTAGAAGGTATGAAAACAAGGTATGTTTGTGCATTCATTATATATATATATATATATATATATATTTGTTGGATGAAATAAGTTTGAGAATAATATCAATGGTCCCATCTTGAGAAGGAGTTAGCTTATTGATCATGGTTTGGATGTTTTGGTATAAAGGTGAGTTTCAAAAATCTATCTGCATATGAGTTTGTGGTAGATTCCAGATGAGCCTAAAAGTTGAAGGCCTCTCTTCTAGGTTTTTTTCCTAGATCATAATAAACCTATTAAAGGCTTACTGAATAGTTGTATATGCCATGGAATTTTATACTATTATAAAGATGAGGTATCTCTATATGAGTATTGACTGTGATTGGAAAATATTTGAAGACTTGTTGAAAATTTTATATTCCTGATGAAGCATGAAGTTAGGGGAAACATTGTAATTGGTCAGGTCCTAGGATTAGAGGATTGAGTAGTTGAATATGAGAAATAAGGTGTGGAGAAGCAAGTTTTTATGATAAATATGATAATGCCAATTAGAGAAGGTCTTTGGTTAAGGGGGAGTAATAAGTTCATGAGTTTGGTCCACAAGTTTGTGAAGGAGTTATAATATAGGATAAGAATGAGTATCTCTAGGTGGCCTAATGATATTGATGGAATGTCATGAATATTTTAGTGATAAAAAATGTCTATTCACTTATTTGTGATGTGCTCCATGTGTTTTTTGTGCTATGAAGGTATGTTGAAGTCAAATTGAAATTTTTTGTTAGCTCTCAGGTTTCTTAGTTTGTGCTTAAGAGCATGCAGGGCCTAAAATGGGTTATAGGAGGTATATGTTCCCAAAGTTATGGAGTTTCAATTTTTGGTTCAGAAGTGTGTGATGGGTGTCACCAAATGTGTAAGAAGTTTTAGAGGTATACTTTGATAAGAAATAAATTTATTGGCCCTGTTTGATTTGAGATTCTAGGGTTTTAGGATATTCTAGAAAAGTGGTTTGCCTCATGAATTGAGGTTTGAAGCTTCTTAATAGGTTTAATGGGACAAATGGGTTGTCAAATAAAGCTTAACATAGATTTAAATGTTTGTTTTTATCAAGTTATTCATGTTTTTATCAACATAGATGGATAATTGGCTAATAGGTTTATGAAGTATAATTCATAGGATGATCCTGGTGATGAAAATTGGTGTGCTTGAGGGGTCATATTATAGTGATCTAGATATGAAGTTTTATGCTTTGAATATGTGTTTACTAAAAATTGTGGGATCTACAAGTTTTAGGTAGGATTACGAGGAGTCTAGATAGGTCTATTATGAAGATTTGATGTTTTTTCTCAATGTTTCCAAAAGGGAAAGGTATGTTTATTTCAAGGAGAGTTATCAAGTTATATTATTTCATATTTCCTATTTTTTTAAGTGGCATGAAGTTCTATTCATGGTTCTTATGGTAGCTTGAGAGAGAAGGATAGTAAGCATTTGTAGTGGTTCTTCATCATGTGTGAAGATCTGAAGATGCTCAAGATGTGAAATGGCTCATAAATACTAGGGGGAGTCCCTCTAAGATACTTATTGGTTAGTTAAAGTATATTCTTATGGTTTTTATATGTCCTTTCTTCTTTAGTTGTAGTGCTTGGTTGAAGAGAGTGTTGGCATGGAACAAGAGGATGTTGTCAAGGCAAGAAGAGGTAAGCTCAAGGTAAGGTGGATTTTATATCATATTTATAATATGTTACTTTATTATTTATGGTATTTTTAGGTCCTCAAGATTAGTTGGTGCCCACTTTATCATTGTTTCAAACAGGGAGAAAGTTCTTGTTGTGGGAGTGCTTGAAGAGAGAGAAGGTGAGTTATATATTACTATATATGATGGTTGTTAAAATTAATGAAAAAGGGGGATATTGTTAGAGTATTTTCAATGATGTCATGGAGGTGTTATGGTGAGTGGATGAAGTGCTTTTTTAGCTTAAGTGATAATGACAAAGTGTGCAAAATGCTTATTTTAGTATGCTTGATGTTGGCCTGGTTCATCTTATATTTTGGCATGGTTAGAGATGTTCAAGGATGAGTATGATTATTTGAGAATGTGAAATATGTCCCTAAGATGTTTTTTATGATTTGAGTGCTTGTGTAAATAATTGTAATTCATCTGGTTATCCATAGTTTTTATCTAGACACTTTGGGTCTAATGGTAGAAAATTTGAGTAGACAATTTGTTGATATCACCATTGCCACGTGTGGATGAGTCAAGAAGAAATGTTCACATGGGTTTGTTAAGTATTGTACCTATTTATTATGCATAAAATTTAAGGTCATGAAATATATCACATAAAAATATATGCAAGTGTAAAGTTGGGCTCCAAAGCATTTTGATAGTGTTTTCCCATAGCCAAATTTGCATGAGGCAAAAAAGTGCTGAGTAGGAATTTTGATGGTGGAATATCTCAAACATATGGACATTTCAAGATAAGGTTATCATATAGGTTTGTTAATTTTTGTGCATAGTTAATTTTTTTAAAATTTTAGATCATGCACCGAAGCATGGTAAAATTTATGCAAGAGCAAAATTGGCCTCCTAGACAAGTTATAATCATAGTTGGCTTTGTCACAAAAGATTTTGAGAAGTCATTTTAATGGTGATATATATCACACATGTTAGGGTTATAAGATTATTTAATCACATGGTTGGTTTATCCTATCTAAGGAGATCATATGGTCCAAATTTGAGATCATGCATCTAAGCACCAAATAAGTCATTAAGATTCAAAATTGGCTACTTAGGCAGATAAGTAAGGTTCCCATAGTCAAGTATGCAAGAGGTAAAGTTTGAGAAAGTCTCAGAGAGATAAATGAAGTAAATTTGATCCAATATTCTAGGAAGGAGTGATATGGATATATGTACATATTATTTAATGATTGAGCAAAGGTAAAGGATAATGATCCAATAATGAGCGAGTGTTCATACAAATCAATCAAACAGTGAGAATTGATAGTTAAAGACCTAGTTGGTCCACTGAGCTTGATGGTGCATATTGATTTAACATTTTAAGGGTCTATGAGATGAGGTCAAAGTTATTTAGGTTTAATTTTTGATCATTGGTACCTATGCATTAAAGTTTGGATAAGATCAACGGTGTGTAATTGATCTAAACAACGAGGACACAAGATGTGAGAAAAGTTTTTGAGGTTTAACTCTAACCATTTCCATTTGAATATTTGAATTTTCTAAGGGAAAAACTACTATTTGTATTTCATCCCATTGGTAAATATTTACTATGAATCTTATAGCATGCCTATTGATGAATTGGTTATTCACCCATTGATAAATTGGCTATTGGAAATTTTGATGAATGATCGACCAAGATGGTGTTAATCATGATTGCTCTATATATATTAAAACCAAATGTGATGGTTTCTAGATGTGTAAGAATTGAATGAGGGAGTGTGAGTGTGGATCGAAGTGAAGGAGATAACATTTAAAAGAGAAGGTATAAGTTATTGAGGACTAGTAGAGAGTGAAGAGGATCAGACATGCTAGTTTGAGCAAGGTATTAAAGGTGATCACATAGGTCATTGGACCTAATAAGTCTAAAAGAGGTAGAATGGGTGAGTATGCTCAAGCGGCTATTTGAGAGAGACTTATAAGAGAGTTTAGAGAGGATTATGTGTGAACTAGGAAGTAAAGGAGGGGTCTATTTCCTTATGGATGAGTTGATGAGCAAATCAATTTGAGGATTGTTTGTATGACCTGTTGGTCATAATTCTATTGGCATAATAGTGTTATTTATATTAGAGTATGAAAAAAGGTGAAGATTGATAATCAGAGGTCCATAATCAAGTGTTGAAGACATCATTTCAAAGGTGGAACTGTTCATTGGTGTTGTTTTGGGTCCTCAACATCTAAGGGAGTTATTTCCTCCTTGTAAAGTGAAACTTACTAAAAGTCTAGTTGTTGTGGGTGCTTAGTTAGATAGGTGTATTAGCTTCTTGTAGGATTATTGTCTCACTAAAATTAAGAATGATAGTTTCTTGATCAATTGATTTCTAGTCTAAATCGGTTCTTATTTTATAGGATAGTAGTCCAATTATAGGTTCTAGTGGGTTTTATTCCCCAAGAGGGTTTCCCATGTATGTCATGTGTTATGTGATTGATCTTGTTTTGTCTCTCGTACTCATTGTTATGAATGATTTTTATGTTTCACAAATGTTTGTGGTAATTATTTAAGTGTTTTTAAAGATCAAAATTAAAGTCTAATTATTTGGGATCACTAGTTCACCCCCTCTCAGTGATTGTACCTTTAACAATTGGTATCAGAATGGGTCCTTTGAAAGAAGCATAATAGCTTAAAGGTGATCTTAAGTAGGTATAAATATGTCTAAGTAGTTGAAGAAAGAAAATAAATAGTGGAAGGCTATAATCAAGGTACTTGAAGAACATATATGTACTTTGAATAAAGATGTCAAAGAGGATGAGAAGATTATCAATGATCTCAAGGTTCATATAGTCAATTCAAAAATAAATTTGTGTTCAAAAGAAAAGGAAATCATGTTTGATAAAGAAGATGACAAAAAGGAAGAAAAAATTTATCTAGAAGCTAAGCTCATGGGTGTACTTGGTGAACTAAAGGATCAAAAGAAGAAGAATAATAAGATTAGAAATATGATCAAAGGTATTGAAGCACAAGTCAATTATCTTGAGGGAAGTTTGATAGAGAAATCATGTAGAATAAAGGATGACATGGTTGAAAAGGCTAAGAGTGATAAGGAGACTATCAAAATTCTCATAGGTTAGTTAATGGTCGTAATTTCAAGTGTAAGAGCTAAAGAAGATGAGAGTATTTAATTGGAAACCAAGCTAGGTTCATTGATGGATGAGCATGAGCAATTTGTTGTCAAGATAAGTAAGCTTGAAGAAGATAAAAATAAGTTAGATCAAGTCAAGAGCAATGAAAAAAGGTTTGTTAGACAACCAAATGATTCAAGGTATGATAGTTTATTTCATGGTTATTTTTATACATGTAATAAGTGTGGTCATTGAGCTAAGGACTATAGAATGAAGTTAGTCAAGTATGGACATTCATAGAGCCTTGGAATAAGGGGAAATTGGTCATGGATAATTCATAACTTAGATTAGTCAAGTGGTATGTTGAATAATATTGTTTTCTATAATTGCAATAAAATAAGACATATTTCTAGATTCTTCAAGGATAGTTTGAATAAGCATTCATGTCTTGACAACAAGAAAAATAATCTTAAAAATAACTCAGTGGTGTTGACACCAAAGTCTATAAAGGATAATCATGATCAAGTTGGACTACCTGCTTTAGCAAAGAAGGAATTAGATATGAAGAAGATAAAGGAATGTCAAGAGAATGTGTCTTTTATTTAGATAGAAAAGGAAGATATCAATAATCATCAAGATAAAGGTATGAATTTTCTTGTTTGTTTCAAATGTCATAGAATTGGTCACATTACTAGGTATTACAATAACATGTTGAATCAATTCTCAAATTAAAACAAGGTGTTTGGAGCTTCTGGTATGTAAAGAAGTAGTCATACATGGGTTTGGAAACCTACACCTATTAAAAGAGATCAGACTAAGACCAAAGATGGTTTGTTTACCATGATATATATGAAGGAGAGTCAAGATTTTCTATTGAAAACAATTATTGACAAATTTAAAGAAAAAAATGAATTTAAAGATTTAGTTAAAGTCAAGTAGGATTGCAAGTCAGAGAAAGATATGGAGATATGGGTGTCTCCTATGTTTTGGGAATTTTAGTGTCTCTATGTCAAATGGGTGTCTCTATATAGGCTTCAAGGAGACACTTGTCAGTCAAAAGAAGCTTGGTGGTTGTCAAATATTGTTTGGTGAGAAGGTATGAAAACAAGGTATGTTTGTGCATTCATTTTATATATCTATTTGTTTTAGAAAAGAAGTTTGAGAAGAATCTCAGTGGTCCCATATTGAGAAGTATTTATATTATTAATCATGGTTTGGATGTTTTCTTATAAAGGTGAGTTTCAAATATCTCTTTGTATATCAGTTTGTGGTAGATGCCAGGTGAGCCTATAAGTTAAAAGCCTCTCTTCTAGATTTTTATCATAGATCTTTCTAAGCCTGTTAAAGGCTTGTTGAATAGTTGTGTATGACATGGAAATTCATAACATTATAAATATGAGGTATCTCTATATGATTATTGATTATTATTGGACAATATTTGAAGACTTGTTGAAGATGTCATGTTCCTGATGAAGCATGAAGTTAGGGGGAACTTTATAATTGGTCAGATCCTAGGATCAGAGGCTAGAGTAGTTGAATCAAAGAAAGAAGGTATGGAAAATATTCTTTTGTGCTCAAGATGATAATGCCAATTATAAAAGGTAATTAGTTAAGTGGGAGTAACAAGTTCATGAATTTAGTCTAGAGGTTTGTGAAGGAGCTATAGTACATGATCAAAATGAGTATCTCTAGGTGGCCTAATTAAACTGATGGAATGTCATGAAGAATTTGGTGATAAAAAAGGTATATTCACTTATTTGTGATGTGTTTCATGTGTTTTTGTGGTCTAAAGGTATGCTGAAGTCAAATTGAAAATTTTTGTTAGCTCTCAAGTTTCCTAGTTTGTGATTAAGAGCATGCAGGTTCTAAAATGGGTTATAGGAGGTCTATGTTCCCAATGTTATGGAGGCTTAATTTTTAGTCTATAAGTGTGTTATGGGTATCTCTAGGTGTGAAATAAGTTTCATAGGTGTACGTTGACTAGAAAGAAGTTTGTTGACCCTATTTGTTATAAAATTTTAGGGTTTTGGGCTATGCTAGAAAAGTGATTTCCCTTATGAATTGAGGTCTAAGGCTTATTAATAGGTTTAATGGGACAAATGGGTTATCAAATCAAACTTCATAGAGATTTTAAGGTTTATGTTTCTCAATTTATTCATGTTTTTGTCAATATGGAGGGTTAATTAGCTAATAAGTTTATGAAGTATGTTTCACAGGATAAGCCTAGTGATGAAAATTAGTGTGATTGAGGGGGAATATGAGAGTGCTCCAAATATGAAGTTTTAGGTCTTGAATATGTGTCTACTGAAAATTGTGGGCTCTACATGTTCTAGGTAGGGCTGAAAGGAGTCTAGATAGGTCTAGTATGAAGATTTGATGTTTTTACTTAGCGTTTCCAAAATGGCAAGGTATGTTTGTTTCAAGGATAGTTTTTACATTGTATTAGTTCATATTTACTTTTTTTTGAGTGGAATTAAGTTTTTTGATGGTCCTTATGGTAGCTTGAGAGAGAAGGCTAGTCAACATGTGTGGTTGTTCTTCATGATGTGTGGAGATATGAAGATGCTCAAGATGTAAAATGGATCATAAATCTGAGGGAGATTTCCTCTCAGATTCTTCTTGGTGAGTTATATCATATTCCTATAGTTTTTATGTGTTATTTCTTCATTGGTTGTATTACTTGGTTGAATAGAGTGTTGGCATGGATCAAGAGGATGCTGTCAAGGTAAGAAGAGGTAGGCTCAAAGTAAGGGGGAATTTATATCATATTTTTAATATTTTCCTTTCCTATTTATGGTATTTTTAGGTCCTCACTATTAGTTGGTGCCCGCTTTGTCATTGTGTTAAATGGGGAGAAAGTTCCTATTATGGGAGTTCTTGAAGAGAGAGAAGGTGAACTATATATTGCCATATATGATGGTTGTTGACATCAATGAAAAATTGGGATATTATTGGATAATTTTCAATGATTTCATAGTGATGTAATGGAGGTGTTTTAGTGAGTGGATGAAGTGCTTTTTTATTTTAAGTGATAATGACAAAGTGTGTAATGCGTTTATTCTAGTATGGTTGATGTTGGTTTGGTTGATATTTTATTTTGTCATGGTTAGAGATGTTTAG